>RCHF01000735.1:0-25655 GCA_003987895.1 Neonothopanus nambi
AGACAAGTATGAATGAGAAGAAAGCAGGGATAGTGGTTCCACTCACCAGAGCGGCATAGGCGAAATTGGCAGAATCGGGACGAAGGGCAGCAGGTCTGTTCGCCGAAAACACAATGAATACATGATAATATCTCAGAGATATATAGTGGTACCGACCGACCTCCTTGCCTAAGCATATCCTCCAACGGTGGAATATCATCGTCTTCAGGAAGCGCAAGACTAGCCTCAATAGCCTGTCTCATACTCTCCTCTTCATGAGATATCTGCGTCTGCACCTACGAGGCCTCAGTCAAAACAAACAAATCACAGTATGTACTATGTAGTAAAACTCACATTCGAAGGAACGACAGCCCAGTTTGGATCAGGCGCACGGGTACTTGGACCAAAAGTAACCTGATTATCAGTCTCCATTGACATCTGCAGGGCTCTCTTGATCTCATCGTCGTCGTCTTCTCCAGTAAGATCAATCGGATTATCAGATGGAACGACTCGGACGAGGTTAGTTGGGTCAGTGGAGGGTATATCGAGGTCGCCAGTGTCACCAGATAGAATAGCATCTGCAGCTTTCTCTACATTTCCATGGTGTTTGCGCAGCACTCGAAGAGCCACTTCATGCTCAAGACCACTGATAGCAGATAGATTAGAGACGGCCTCTTGTTCTTGGGGAGTCATAGTCCATGCAGTCATCGTGCAACTACAAGAAAGAATAGCTATTTGTTCAAAGAAATCAAAGAAATCAAACACCGGTCCGGTATCTCCGTATTACGTAATCTACATTCAACCCTGACTCTCATACGCATTACTCTTATGTTTAGGCGTAAACGTGAATGTCTCTGGTGCAGGTCCCAAGAACATTTCAGAAATCTTCACCCAGTCCTGACTGTTAGGACTCGCTAGCAGTGTCTCTAAAACAAACGTCAGTACCCACTCAGTTGTTGATGAGCAACTACGTACCCAGTTCATCACGACCACGGAAAGCAGGAGCACGGTCGTTAATCCGAGCAGGCAATCGTTCCAAGAGGCCTATGGGGACATAGCGATACTGGAATGATAGTGATTCACATAGATAGCGACGAGTAGCGTTGACACCAGAGGTGTCTGTACCAAAGTGACTGCAAAGCGAGAATGACGTGAGGATTCAAAGTCCAAAAAAAATAAACTCGTACCAGAGACCGAATTCTGCAAGCTGTGTATAGTGTAAACACCTGGGTGAGGAAGGAAGAAAACGAGTAAACTTACTTGTCGGATTCCTTCAAGGCGTTCTCGTGCGCTAATATCCCACTCCCTTTGTTCTTTGATTTCCGTAAAGATCCAGGGTTTGATGAGAGCACCTAACCAAAAAACATCGACAAGACATTCAAACGAGACTCGGAGGGACGTATGCCTCACCTCGACCAATCATCACTCCATCCACACCACTACTCTCCATAGACGTTCGATAATCCGCGTAGGAAAAACAATCTCCTCCACCAAAAATCGGTACAGGGGGTACTGTACAAAGAATTCGAATTCGAATTCTTAAATCCAAACGACTACAAGAGAGAAATAGAACTCACGATCTTCCTCTGCCTCCCTCGCACGAACAGCTTCTACACACTGCTTGATGTATCCCCAATCTGCGAGTTTAGTGTACCTCTGTTGACGTGTCCTCCCATGTAACTAGAAAGTAACATGTTTGTTTTCAAGCAAAGTGACCTTGGGGGAGTGTACTCACCGAAATACACCCAGCATTCCATTCACATCCAATCCTTGGCATAATCTTATGCGACGTATTCTTCCCATCCTTCACCCCCGTTCTTAACTTAACAGTAACAGGAACCTCCCCGAGAGCCCTATTCATCCCAACGATAATCCTACCCAGTTTACCCGGTGCGTCGAGCACTACATACATAGCCATATCAACAACCCAAAAAAAAGAAAAAGAAAAACACTTTCATTAGCCCTCCCCGTCTGAAAAACACACAGCACAAAAAAACTCAAACACTCACACGCAGACCCACTCCCCGTCTTAAACACCAAATCAATCGGACACCCACAATTAACATCCACAAAATCAATATTCCCCGTGCACTCTTTCGCGATAATCTCAGCCGTGGGGACTAAGGTGTGTGGTTTATTCCCCGCGAGTTGAACGCCGAAGGTTTTTTCGGAGGGGTGCCGGCGGACTAGGGACCATTCTTCTTTGGAGCCGGAGAGGAAGGAGGTGGCGAGGCCCACTATGGGGAAGAAAGAAAGGAAGATGAGTGTGTTAGAGGGGAGCATGGATAGTGGATTCGTTAGGGCAGGACGTACTTTCTCCGCAAGTGATTTCAGCGCCGTACATCACACACAACCGACGGAATGGCTAATCATTGTCAATCGCATCGTACGGTAAGTTGAAACTCGAAATACTTCATTATTTAAACCCACATACCAGGTTACCAACAGTCGTCAAAGGCGCAAGATCTACCAACCCATCAAATCAAGTCAAGTCAGTCAAAGACATATCCCGATAACAGAAAAACAGAAAAACAAATTGGATGGAGAGTTAAAACTTGCAAAACAAGTACTCACAACTCTTCCCCCTCCAATCCAACCTCTTCTTTTCTAAAAACCTCACAGGTACATCCGGGGTGTCGTTGGCTTCCAACGCGGTTGTCCCGTTAGTACTTTGAATATCTTCCATAACTTGCTCGGGTTCAGGTATGATAACGGATCCCTCTGCCAGCGGATTTTTCTCGAGTGCGGGTGTTACACTCGATTCGGCCTGGGGATCCGGAGTTTCTGAGGCAGAGGTAGACTTTTGTACGCCCTGCTTAACTTGCTTCTCCATCTTCCCCGCTTCTTGATCTTGAATTTCCCTCAAATACGCATCAGCGATTGGTGTTGGGTACTATCAGACGGAAGAAGTCACAGTAAGTAGTAGTAGTATCAGCAACAGTATCACACCACAACTCGACGTTATCACACACCTTCTTAGTCCTCAAAAGCCTCTGAACATCAGGAGTGATATAGTTCACCTCCGTAACACTCAACGCTGCATTCGCTTTTTTGGCTTCGTCTTTGATTAGTACGAGGTCCCCGGTACCGGTATCGGTATCGGAGGATTTGTGAACGTGTGCGGATAGGTACCGGCATTTGAAGCCGTATCTATGTAGAAAAAAGATAATGTGAAAAATAGGGAATAAGAAAAATAGAGAATAATAACGGGTTAGAGGGTTAGAGGGTTTTGAGGTGAGAGGTGAGAGGTGAGAGGTGAGAGTAGTAGGGTAGGGTAGGGTAGGGGTAGGGGTAGGGGGAGAGGGAGGGGAAACGGTGGCACGTACCTACATTCTCCGAATTCTTCGAAGACGGGGCAGATGATAGGTTTTGAGGACGTGTTTTCGGTATCAGTATCAGTCGAAATCGAAACGTCCAACGCCTGGGCCAAAGCTTCTGCGACTGTAGGCATCCGTAGGTCAGGTGGTTTAACTTCGAGGTAAGCTTGGATGTCATGGCTGCGTCGACAGCTATATCATATCACAAACAGTTTCGAAGTATGTCAGTATATGTAATATCAACCAAGTACTCGAGAGTCGAGATAGAGAAATGACACTTACTCCTCCCCAAATTCACATACAGACCCACTAGCAACCTTCCAACAAAGATCAAGCTCATCTCTAACCTTCCCAAATTTCCTATTCTTATTTTGTCCTTGTCGGGATTTTTTTTCTTCCCTACTCCTCCGCTGTTTACCGATTCGTCCTCCCCCTACCCCTACCCCTCTTGAATCCTCGTCGTTTCGGCTTGTACCTACGTGGCCTGCACCTTCAGCAGCATCGTCATCAGGAGCGCTAGCCTGGGCTTGGGGGTTTGTTGATAGGAGGAATCTAAATTTTGAAAGATGGGGGTTAAGTGAAACGATATCAGGGATGGGGTGAAATGTGTATATACTCTTGTTTTATGGGTGCAGTTCCGGCGGGGAAGTCTGTCATCCCGAGTCACTAGTCACTGGTGGAGGTGGTCGATGGTGGACGATGGTGGATGCCAGTGGATGGCCCTGATGATATTTTTTCTTCGTGAGCTAGTAAGTGTACAGCCACCCCCTGTTTTCAGGTTGCAGGTACGACTGGCTTGGGACAATCGTGCATCGGGCAATATACGCTGAAGTTGTAGTCTCACTGTTGAGGATGATAACTGCTGCTGGGTCTTGCGGTTGGATGTACTTAACAGGATAAGAGACCCAGAGAATCTTGGCTCGCACTCACGGCAGTCGATGCGATGCAACCGTTTGGCGGATGAATGCGCCAACTCTCAGCGTTCAGCTCTTGGACAGCCAAGGATGGTATTCTGAAGTCTACTTTTGCCAGATCGAGTGAAAGAGGATAGGCAACGCCTCGATGAACTTCTACAACGTTTCATATTTCTGAATAAAAGGTCCAGGACCTCCCAATACACTCCCCGACTCAGTCCGAGTCTGCCTAGTAAGTAGTATAGATCCACAAGCTGCATGATGATGTTCCTTCCTCATCGGATGAACTGGAAGTTTGATTAGATGCCCCCAGTAAGTTGGCGTGCATCTGTGTCAATGCGGGAAACGAGCGTTTATCGATGCAACAGAATTTCTCCAAACACATTTTAGGATAAATTCCGAAGTATTAATGGCCCACATGAAGACAGCTGATCCACTCTATGGAAAGTTACGGTTCCACATCTTTTCCGTGAGGATATCGAAGGGCATCGCGGGTATCGGCGTAGGGCGAGAAACAAAGTGGCTGTTGAGTGGCTGACTGAGAAAGGTTTACTACATACCGGGCGTCGAAAGACGGTCCTCGACCCGGACTAACACCGATCATGGATCGGCTATTTATGATGTTCTCCTTGCTCATTGACCAGTAACACTACTCTACTTATGCCGGGTATACTTTGACCTCAAACCATGCCAGTTGATACTACGAAAGCACCATCTAAACGCAAGGAGAAGAATCTGAGTCCTGAAGAGCTGAAGGATATCGAACAGAAGCGTCTCCGCGGTAAGTGATGTCCATCTCAAATCTCACACAACTCCTCATCTCATCTAACCTCGTTTTACAGGGGAACTTTCTTGCGCCGAATGTCGTCGACTAAAGTTACGCTGCGACAAAAAAGTCCCTTGTGGTTCCTGCGTTCGTCGAGGATGCGAAAGTATATGTCCTTGTGGAATCCTCGAAGCAGGCGCCGGAACAAGATTCATCCTAGCCTCAACAACCCAACTACACTCTAAAATCTCAACAATGTCAACTAGAATCCGAGCACTCGAAGATGCGTTGGCGATATTTCAGTCTACTGTTTCGTCTGAACGACATCCTTTACTTGAAGATGAGTTGTTGAAGGTTAAGTTTGGTTCGGAGGTTTTACCTGAGGCTGGGATGGGTGGTGGTGGTACTCCAGGAGGTAGTTCTGACTCGTCACAGGGGCTGGGGGGTGGTGGGCCTTTGGAAGAGGATCATGCAGAGTTACCTACTCTGGACGCCCTAGGAACTTTAACCTTGGGAGAGGGCGGAGAGACGAGATATTTTGGTAGATCAGCGGGAAGCGAGACGTTGATATTGGTAAGTGTCATAATTGTCACTCTTGTCGTTTAGTACCAGCGACCAGGGATAGCTTTCAGTTCTAGCAAAGCCAATCCTGACTCGTTGAACTCGATTACATCCGTGAATTCCCTGAACATATGCTGATCCCTTCTTGGTTTTTGACAGGCAGGAGAACGATATCTCACATCCGACGATATCTCAGATACCGAAACCATCAGCGAAGAAGACGACTTAACGAACATCCCCGAGGGCTTGGTCGCCTCTCCGGACTCATCTACCGCGCAACGTAGCTCTCCAAGCTGGAGTGAACCTTCCCCAGGCATCTCTTCTACCCTTCAAGGCTCCCAAAGTCGTACCCTCCCACCAAACGCCACAGGAAAACCCACTCGCTTCGACGCACTTCCCGATGAGATCTACGCACTTAGTATCGGCTCAGTAAACTCCCCTACAGGTCTCACTGTCACACATCTTCTCAGATACCTCCCACCACTTGCACGAGCACAGGTACTCGCTCAGTCCTATATCGACCACGCCTCACTCTTCTTTAGGCCTATCAAGAAAGACGAGCTGTTTAACACAGTGTTACCGTTAGTTTATTCCGCGCAAATTGGTAGCAGCAGCCCACACTCGTCTCGTACGAGTCTCCATGGCGAGGGTGCGGGCGTCACGCATGATCCCTCGAGTGGGAGTACGGATGACACCAAGCCTTTACCCATACCAGGTTTAGATTGGACATCTGCAGTCCCACCCCAAGCTTCAGCAGGCGTTTCACCGCACTTACTCGCCGCGGTGTTCTTTATATTCGCCCTTGGCGCTTTCCTCGACCTATCCTTACCCGCGACGGATTATGGGGCTGAAGGTGAAACGTGGTTTGAACTAGGGAGGAAAGCTCTTTCGTGTTCCAGGGGCGAAATTCTTTCGAGGCAGGGGCAGGGGCAGGGTGATTCGAGTATGGGTATGGGTATGAAGCAGGAGAGGGAGAGTGAAAATGCAAACGAGAAAAAACCAAATGGGTATCCAGAACGGTTTTCGACGTCATCTCAATCTCTCTCGTCGGATTCTGAGGCTATCGACACTCCGTATACGGACTCTGCTACTGCTGCTACAGCACAAACCACTTTCGCTGCCCCTCCGTCTAGTGCTGAGGATACTATTCGTGCTTTAGGCTTGATGGCTACCTACTGCAGTATGGCAGGGAGGTACTCAAGGGACAGTGCTTGGAGTGGGATGAGTCTAACTGCGAAGATTGCTCAAGGAGCTGGGTTTCGTTAGTACCTTCCTTCCTTTTGCTGCATAACCTGCTGGCTGATTTATGATTTATAAAATGTTAATATTGATATTCTAGATCGCGATCCTGCGAGGTGGCATATGGATCCTACAACGGTACAGAGAAGGCGGTTGTTGTGGTGGGAAGTGTTTACTGCTGATATCAGTCATGTAAGTTCCCTACCGTGTTTTCTGGTCTCATATCTGATATCGTGCTTCAGAGTCTTGCAGTAGGCCGACCCCCATCAATACACCTATCCTTCGTGGACTGCGAATTCCCTACGGATGAAGAAGCAACTTTGAGCGACGATGGCGAAGAAGTCATGGGATGTAAGTGGACTTATCTCCTATTGATGAAAAGTTGCGAATTTTCTGATGAATGGCCGGCTGGCTGACCTTATAGTCTGGAGGATGAAATATACGTTCGCTCGTGATAGTTTTCTTCCTGTCATCAACACAACATTGATCGCCAAAGCTCCGAGTTATGCAGCTATCCTGGACTTAGATCGCAAGGTAAATACTTTCTACTGCTTCCTCCGAGTCGAGAAAGATACGGGCTTGCGTTTAACGCTACGCTACTATATAGGTCCGCGAACAGGCTCCACTTAGTGGGTTCAAGCGTTACGTAGGATTAGAACAAGATGGCAAAGACGTCTATTACAACAGCGGTTTAAGTCTACGGGATTTCTATGCTAGTCAGCATCGCACCGTTAGTACGTGTACACTTTTTTGTTTTGTCGGCTTTACTGAGGACACACGTCGTTAATGTCTTGTCTATGCGTTACAGCAATGCTCTATCTACACCGCTCATTCTTCGCTCACGCGATGCTCAAAAATCCTTCAAATCCTTTAATGTCTCCTTTCGCGCCTTCGTTCCTCGCTGCGTACCGAGCTGCGAGTGTTATAATAAAAGCAGCGATTCATTTCTTCGATAGATGTGCTGATATTGCTGGACGAGTTTGGTTCTTGACGTATCATGTCTTCAGTGCAGCAGTGAGCTTCAGTTGCATTCTCCGCCGGGATTGCGTAATCTCACTATTCGTTGATTATTCGTAGATGACGGTGGGCACGGTTGTCCGACGGTCACCCAACTCGAGTATTGCTGAAAGTGCTCTGTACGACCTCAGCCGGGCTGTTGATCTCTTCGAGAGATGTGCACCTATATCTCATCGGAACAAAATAGCTTTCGTGAGTTGTTTATGGTTTATGTCTCGATCGGATTGTATGTGTTCTAACATTACGAATTGCTGAAAAGTTACTCCTTCGTAAACTTAAAGAGAAGGCAGTTCGTTCTTATACGGAGTTCAAAGCCTCGAAAAGTTCATCCGATAGCGCTTCCTCCCCCCCACAAAGCGAAACTTTGGATACTAATCTTTTTACTCAACCACAAGTAGGGGATGATGAGGATTCTGAGCTGGCTATTTTCGGGGGTCAGACGAGGGTGTTGACGAAAGTGACGAAACCGAAAATAAAAGGAAAGTCACGAAAAGTTAGTCAAGGAACTGTTAGCTCTCCTTCGAGCTCAGTGCCTGGCGATTCACCGTCCCCTCATTCAGCTGAATCGGCTGCGAGACCTTCCGTCTCTGCCGACAACGACCAATTCAATGCGGACATGAATCTTGATTCGATGATGCTGGACGTCAATATGATACCTGCAGGCAACTTCGATGCTTCTATCGATTTTGGCGCTGGTACCGTGGGCACTGGTCTTGGAGAGCTTGCAAACATGGCGTTAGAGGGTATCGGTGTTGGTGCTGATGTGAATCGGTCACAATCTGCCGATGCAGCGTTGATGACGCAAGTACCTCCTTCACTCATGGAATACCTTAGCGGTACCGAGACCAATGTGGCTGGAACGTCTCAACCTAGCTCTACCGCTGCAGCGTTGTGGTCATCATCAGGACAAGATTTCTCACAGTCTCAAGTTCTCCCTCCATTCAACATAGGGCCTCCCCCAAGCCAAGACTTGGCTGGGGATTGGGCGAATCTCGGAGCAAATCTCACCCCGCTTGTACCTCCAGTGTCAAGCAATACACTCCTGTCCAGGGCAGCAGATCTTCAAAACCGCTTTGAGGCTCTAATAGCTGAAAGTCGGTCGTTGAACGCTAGTTCTTCATTACTCAGAAGTCTACGCCAAAGAGAGTTTGATCATACGTCGTTGAGTGCTATGCCGAATGTGGGGGTGGGGGCGGCTTCATTGCCGTGGCCTGTACACCCACCTCAGCATACCTCTACAGTTCTTGATCAGCAGAATTCATGGGGTCAAGGTACTCCTATGAAATATACTCCTGGTTTCGAGCAGTCTTTGACTAGAGATTATGGTGCATTGTTAGAGTCTTTAGGTCTCGGTGCAGCTAGTCCGTCGGTTCAAGCTGCTTGGAACAGTGGCGGTACATTGAACAGGCCAGAGATGGCTGCGAATTCTGACATGAGATTAGATGCTGGCTGGGCAATGTTCCTAAGGAACCTTGGGGTGACGGACACGAGCGGTACTTCTGCGGGAACCTGAAGACATCTTTTTCGATATCTTTATCTCCTTTGCATCTTGGTTTGAATATTTACTGCATTTGTTTTCGATGTATACCATCTGTACTTATATAGGCAATCAATCTAAAGAGACTTACTGTACACCTATCCACGTCCACGTAGTTATGGCTGTCACACGATATTGCCAAAGCTGGCGGACTCAACTGTTGAAACACCTTGTAATGCTATTCATTTCACTTGAATCGTCTTTATTTCTGATTTATATAATTCAAAAAAAGGTATCTAATAATATACGTAGCGCGAAATGTCAGATGCCAGGTACTTATCTAGCGTGATCGAAAGTCGTTTTCTGCTTAGACAAAGCACGTAACCGTAAACCCTGCCGAGTACGCTCGGCGTCCCATTCAGTCCAGTACTCATAATCATCAATGTTCATGATCAGGAATGTGAACCAATTCCACTGCCCGAGCACATACTTCGTCAATGGTCCACCTCTCACTCTTCGGAATACCGTGCTTCAAATCCAAGATGTCGCCTATTTCATCGCATGCCCTCATAATGGTATCGAGATCCTCTTTCGTGTGCGCCGCACTGACACAGAACCGTACACGAGTGGTGATAAGAGGCGTAGCAGGATAAGCAACGACAACAGTGACAATGGGCGTCTTACGATCCTTCATCATACGGTGGAACATCATCATTTTGGCGGGGTTGAAAATCAACAACGGCACGATAGGAGAGGAGGGATGACCATAGGTGATGAATCCTAGCTTGTCCAGACCTCGGTGGAGATAGTACGAGTTGAACGACAGACGGCGAAGACGAGATTGACCTTCAGTGCCTGAAGAGAGTTCAGGAGGGAGACTCATCCAGGTAGGGAGGTTCTTGTGCGGGACGGGACCTGGGTGGTGATATACATCGTCACCGGAAGTGAGACGGGGAGTTGAAGGCGAGTGTGGAGACTGTAGAGAGGCAGGCATGTCAATACCCATAATACTAGCCATGCTGGCCAAAATCTGAGTAAGGACAGGGGGTGTCATAGCTTCTGCGTAAGGGCCAGAGTAGCCACGAATCCGGAGACGGTCGATGAGTGACTTTTTACCAGCGATATAACCACCAGCGGCACCGAAGGACTTGGTGAAAGTACCCATAAGAACGTCAATCGAGTTGGGGTCTACACCGAAGTAATCAGCCACGCCACGTCCGTGAGGGCCAATAGCTCCAATAGAGTGGGCTTCATCCACGAAGAGATAGAACTATGTAATCTAATTAGTGACTGGATTTTTAAAGTGAAAATGTTAATAGAGGCTGACCTTGTACTTTTCTTTAAGCTTCAGGAGACCAGGAAGGTTAACCATAGTTCCCTCCATGCTGTACATTCCCTCGACAATGATCAGAATTTTCTTCCAAGGACGGTGGGTCTTAGGCTGGCCCTGGCTGATAACCTCGCGTAACAAGACCTCGAGATTTTCCATGTCGTTATGCTTGAACATGCGGACATGAGCACCACTGTGCCTAACGCCAAACCGGATAGATGAATGGTTGAGCTCATCGGAAATTACCAGACAACCCTTCGAAACCAAAGCGGGAATAAAAGTTGAGTTGGTTGCGAAACCCATTGAACTGATCAATGCATCTTCAGTCCCGACAAAGTTGGCCACAAGCGACTCAGTGATGGTGTGGAGATCACTCGAACCACCTTCAAGACGAGAGCCACAAGTAGTGACACCATAACGCTTGATAGACTCCTCCACGGCATCCGCGCAACCGCCTCGAGCTTGTGCAAAGCCAAGGTAATTGTAAGAGGAAATGTTCAATGCTCGTGTACGAGTACCAAGTTGTATTTGAGTATGGTTGTAGTCGGGTGACATTCGGTCAAGGATTTGAATAGTACGTCCGGCAACGCCAGTGATAGGCTGAGAGAAACACTCATCCATACGAGCCTTCATACGACGGGTATAAAAAGAGTCAAAGTCGGAGTTAAGAGGCGCGTAACCCTACAAGAAAACAACAAATTAGCACATGGCCGATAGCGTTGAAGGAATTGATGCGAAAAGAACTGAAGATGTCGCGTGTATGCGTACACTAGTAGAAGAAACTCACATCATGGGGCATTAGGTGCTTGTAAGCAGATGGGGTGAAGCGTTTTCCAAGAAAATCGCGAACATGACCAAGAACAATTAAAATGAGATAGCTTATGTATGTTGAAAGAAGGATGTAATAGGGTGGGTCGCGGTCAACATGACGAGCAATAGGTGCACCTGGGGTGTGCTGCGAAATGTGCCTGTATTCCTCGTTTGCACAATGTCCGAATTCGGTGTGAACGGTCGTAAAAACCTGTTCCGAAGTCGGCGGTCGAACAGGCAGTGCCAATCCATCACTGTTGTCGCTTTCCTCCTCCAACACAGAATCCTCTGTTGAAGTTGTTACCGAGGAAGACATTGACAAGGCTGGTGTCGCCGTCGGGGTTGGAGAACGAGCAGAATTCCTTGCCCGAGCGTCTGCTTGTGAGAGAGCTGATAGATAGGAGGCAGCAGAGGGCATTGGCGACAAGGACTGAGAAGAGCGTTTCTTGAAAATCGAATGGCTTGGGGACGAGCCTCTATTCAAGGCCATAGGAGATGGTAAAGGTGAACCAGAAGGCATTTCGAAGACGTCGTTCAGACGATTAGGAGGCGATTTCTGGTCTCCCTACACCTGCTCCGTCGTCGTGGTCGACCGAATGAAAAAAATGAAATTACTCATAAAATAAGTATCCGCGTCGCTTCACTTGTGGCGTGGAACCTCACGTAATAGCTCTTACGACATCCTACCCGCCGTTTTCGCACACCCTCATATTTCATGACAAAGGTCGCTTCTTACGGCCGATTTCGATGGTACTCCAAGTACTGTCTCTAATGGTCTCGTGTCTACTGAAATCTGTAAGTAGCACAGTGGAACTACTGGAACGGTTCTAGCCAGCTCTCAAGATACTCCGGACCCCGGTATTCCTCGTAAGCGACGTTTCTAAGCGTCAGGACTCAGCACCCTCCGTTGCCTCCAGGTTACCTCCACTATGTTTCAGGAGCGTAAGTACCGAGGTGTCTATGTTTTATCCTCGTCCAGACATGGTGTAAATCCATCGTGACGTCGATAGACTGTTCATCTTGGGGGAACTCCTAGAGCTTTGAGTTCTGGCGTTTGTTGGCCCACTTCCGAACATCTCCGATGCCTACATGCCGAAAGAGTTTTGAATAGAGCTGAAACCCATTTGGAACGAGCATGCATGAGAGGAGAGGTCCCAGACTCCAGAAGTTATCGTCGTATCGCCGACCACCTATAGGGGCCTGATCCCGATCATGAATGTTAATGAAGGGCTACGTTATCGGTGCATCTTGAGTCGCGGAGGCAAACAGGGAAGAAACTTTCGCGATGATCGAGAGGTATGCCAGACAGCTTGCTCTTCAATCTACTATAACGTTGAAGTACGTGCATACTGGTTGCATTATATTGTGTATCTGTATTTCACGGCAATTCCTGCAGTCCTAGCACTTCACCTCAGTACGTGTGTTCAAGCTTAAGGTTGCTTCTCCAAGCTTACTGGACAGGTTTCCGCCTTTTAGACTCACCAGCTTTATCGGACCTTTAAGAATAGATGCTCTACGTGTCTATCTTTGAACCAACCTAACAGCATGCGTCCATGCTACATATCTCAGTGGTTATGCCAAGCTCGTCACGGGCTTGCGCACTGATACGATGAAGAGGTTGACCAACTTCTGATCCCATCTCGTCAAACTCGAGGTCCGAGATAACTTCCAGTAATGCATTATTTGCAACGTCGCACTCATCTCGCCTGTGTGTCGCCTGCTAGCCAAAGTCTTACGGACAATCTTCTCTTTCAACTGCATTCAAGACATCAAAGCACCGGGTATCAGTCTGATGTATCCCGCCGGTTGGACGGTCCTCTGGTTGCGTTTGGTCTGGACTATGCGTGCATTGGCGGAGAGTGGCATTAGGTTCTCCGAAGATAGGATTTTCTGCCAATCCCCAGTCACTATCAGGGCTCACTCTGTCAAGAATCTAGTCGAGCTGTATCTTTAACACGCTCATCATCTAGAATCGACGCCTTCGCCAATTGTTTGTGGAACCTTGCAGGCGGGATGACTGAACGAAAGGACGCAGGCCTAGGGGGACTCGGAGAGACCACTAACTCCTAAGTCGAACCAGTAACTCGGATAGCCACAAGATATTGTGTAGCTTCCGAGCATCCTAACAACCAATATTAATAATACCTTTACGTCTCCTCTTTGATGATAGTTGAGCTCAATGCCACAATTTTTCAATCATGCCAATACTTATGAACAAACTATGATCATTAAAGTTGAAGACTGAACGAATCGAATGAGAAAAGAAAGCTAGTGTACTGCGACTATTACTAAGGTGGCAAAAGGACAAACATCCATTCTTCTAACCGTTTCCAACACCCATGGGACCGCGCGGCCATCCGCATATCCATCCTTTCCTTCCTTCCTAATCATCTATGTCAAGGGAATAATAACGATGGAACATCTAGTCCGTGTCGTATGCGAAGTTTTCGTTTACATTCTTAGAGTAAAGGAATAGAGAATTATTGTCAGTTCGTGATGCAAAGCAAAGTTTCAAGTTGATACAAGACAATTTAAGCCGAGCAGTTTGCACACAAGGGCATTCAAACTGTAGCCCCGCGACCAATCGTAGTGACCTACAAACAGCGTACGTGTCAAAATCTCAAGACCGCAGGAGCTTGTGCTAAAATAAGAAACCCACCTTGAACCCAATTTTCCTCAACTTCTCCGCATCAACAAGTAGTCGCCCATCGAACACGAAGGCAGGCTTGTTCATTCCGGCGTAAACCTTCTCCCAGTCAATCTCCTTGAACTCTTTCCATTCCGTAGCAATGACGACAGCTTCGGCATTCTTGCACGCCTCGAGAGCAGAGGAACAAATTGTTATCTGTTTTTGGACTGAAAGGTGAAAAACAGCATCGTTAGAAAAGTAGATGAATTAAAGCGTGAAATGATACATACTAGTTTCGAGAGGTAGATGAGGGCTTGCCTCCGAAAGGTCAGCCCAAATTTGTGAATGAGGGACCTGAGGATCGTAGATATTGACATTGGCCCGCTCATTCTGGAAGTCGCGGATGAGAGTAATGGCGGCAGACTCCCGAGTGTCTCCCGTGTCAGCCTTGAACGCAAATCCAAGAACAGCAATGCGCTACAAAACTTCCAAATTAGAAGGAACGAAGTTTACCAAGAAGAGACGGTTGTATGCGTACCTTGCCAGTGATCGTGTTGAACAGCGTGTCTACCACTCTCTTCGAGAATCTTCGCTTCTGGTACTCGTTCATCTCCACAACCTGTCTCCAATATGCTGCGACTTCTGGTAAATGCAAGCTCTCACTCAGATACACGAGGTTGAGGATATCTTTCTGGAAGCATGAACCACCAAAACCAACACTAGCTTTGAGGAATTTGGGACCAATGCGAGTATCGTATCCGACAGCATGGGCCACTTCGTCAATGTTGGCACCAGTAGCTTCGCAGATGGCGGAGAGAGCGTTTACGGAAGAGATACGCTGGGCAAGCATGGCATTTGCTGCAAGCTTGGAAAGTTCAGAGGACCAAAGCCCGACAGTAAGGATTCGGTCTTTACTATAAGATAGATGAGTACTCGGTAAATGCTAAGGAAGAGTTGACTTACGGCACCCAGTGGGCATACACATCAGCGAGCGACTGTGAGGCGTCAATACCTTCAGGAGTTTGCAGCGAACCGATAAGGACACGGTCAGGCTTGTGAAGGTCGCTGATGGCGGTACCCTCAGCCAAGAATTCGGGGTTGGAGAGAATGTCAAAACGGCAGTTGGGCTTCGAGTTGGCTTCTAGGATGGTGCGCATGGACTCGGCGGTACGGCATGGTACAGTAGATTTCTCAACGACAATCTTGTTAGACGTGGCTACGGCGGCGATGCGACGGGTGGCGAGTTCAACGTAGCTATAGTTCAATATTAGAGATAGAGTTATATGAACACGAAACGCATATCGCACTTGAGATCAGCAGCGAATCCCGCACCAACGCCGGTCTTCTTGGTGGGCGTGTTGACACTGACGAAGATCAGATCGGCCTCTTGGATAGCCTTGTCGACATCCGTAGAAAAGAGGAGGTTTCTGCCCCTGCAGGAGCGAACAACGTCTTCAAGCCCAGGTTCGTAGATCGGTAAATTGAAGTCCTTGTCGTTCCAGGCGTCGATACGCGTTTGATTGACGTCAACAATGGTGACCACGATGTCTGGGCATTTCTGGGCAATTACAGCGCAAGTGGGCCCTCCTGGAGAAGAAAAAAATCGACGGCGGTCCCTTGAAAGTCCACGGCACGTTACACGTACCAACATATCCGGCACCAACTTAAACGGGACATTAGATAGTGAAATCGACGGAATGTCTGTACTTACTGCAACAAATCTTCTGAACCTTCACTGGTGCCATGGTGAAAAGAGAAAGAGGGTGAAGGTGGTGGTTGAAAAGAGAGGAAGTTTAAAGGCTAAGGGGGTGGACTTGGCGCCTTGATCGACTACATACATGGTTGACTGGAATACTTCCAGTTTCGCCCGTTTCTCCCGTTTCAGCTCGTATGTATAAATTAAACTCATGGAATTATGTGACCGCTAAACGTATATATCCATATATTCTTAGATACAAAGTGGCTTCTACAGATACTGTTATGCCTTCAGAATTGGCCGTCTCCTGTTGTCAAATCAGCTGCGGACCGTGCCTCTTGTCTTGACGGGCAAAGAACCCCTGTTTATCACGTCCAGGCTTCCGATCTATCGACTCGAACATAAGGAACAAACAAACTCGCACCAGCATGGATAAGTACAGATGGATGTTCGACACAATTTCATGCAGAAGAGTATCGTAAGAAATGAATCCGCCTATGGTGGCCTGACAATCTTGATTATTCCTGAAATGTGAAAATATTGACAGCCAGTGCTTGTGGACACCAAGAACAAGTGACAAAACTTTGCGTAATGCTTCCAACATATCTCCGCTCCTATAGCTTGGGTAGAGCGCTCATGGATTGTTCGAGAGCCAGAAGATAAGTATCACGAGAAGAGCACTGAATTTGCCATATACTAACAGGATGATCAGTTTATTATGACCTCTCTCAGAAATCAGTAAGCAGTAAACTTACCGCAGGATACCAATCTTGCTAAATACAAAGTTCAGCAATAACCCAGGTACCTGGGGCACGTCTGGGAAGGGTCTGGCCTCTGGAGAGCTTGCGACTTCTCGGACAAGAGGGAAAAATGATAGTTATGGGGCGGTTTTCTTCGTGGGTTTGTGAGTTCAGCGCCACCGTAGACCATCGTAGAGTGTGAAATGAGTCTTCCTTCGGAGAGGACGAACCCCCAGCCTCTTACAGTGCCAGGTCCACTAGTCTGTAAGAGACCTGGTGAGCGTCTCAGAAATCTCGCCGTCTGCGCCGGGGTTGGACTCTTCCTTATTGAGCGTATGATAGCAAGTTAGGGAGTCGTTGGCGGAATAATCGACTTTGGGATCGACCAGTCATTGTTGAACAAGTTCAAAATGTGTTCGAGCAGGTTCAAAACAGTTAGCGATGAGTCATCGCATAAAATCACGTGAGAGGTCCGCCGGTCAGCCCCACTGGCGCCTGCGCTGAGCGCTCGCCTCTACTCTATCCATTTCAATGGACAACCAGGCAGAGACTGCTGCTTCTCTAGGCCCAGCCCCAGAATATGAATCCAGTATAGTCTCTCAGTATCTAGCATACCCCTTCGACTCCGACGACTCCTTCCAGGTAAGGGGACTCCGATTGTTGTAGCAAAATCCACCTTAAATCGTGCTTGCTCTAGCAAGAGAGGCCTTGTTGATATCCTATCACAAAGCTCTATAGATGCTACTGGCCTTGATAAGGTACCGCCAGATATTCTTCGTCGGATACGCGTGTTTTACTTCAATCGGTGCGTGGTTTCTCGTAAAACGCTTACCCTTTACTGAGTCTCTTCAGAGTAACCGGAAACACACTCACGGAAGACGAGGTCAAAGCTCACGAGGAAAAGTACTTGAACTCCCTTGCTACATCCTCGACGGAATGTTCGCCTAGTTCTTTGGATATTGTTCCAGAGGCTGCCCCGTCAACTCTCGCCAATGCTGAGTCGCAACAGGCCAATCCACCCGTTCTTTCGTTTGCTCAAATCAAAGCTCTTATTGAATCTGGAAATGTTGATCAAATCCCCAATAACAAAGCTATCCCAGGAGAGTTGAATGTGAGCCTTCTAATTCACTTGAGGATTTAACAAGCATCTCATAGTTTTCCTTTTGGTTACCACAGGACGCGCCTCCGAGTCAGTCTATATTGTCTGTAAGGAAGAAGCCTTGGGAGGTGCAGGAGGGAGATCCGGCGTCATGAGGTGATGATGCTCAGCTATCTTGTTGTAAACTTTCGCACAGAATATATTGTAAAATAGCCATTCATCGTGAAAACTAAGTCCATGTATTGCCAGCCAGATGAAGAGATAGAAGCGCATTTTCAAAGTGCATTCTCCTGTGGTGTAATTACTACTTGTCCTAAACTAGTGCTTTCACACATTGCCGCTGAGAATATCATCCTTTGAACCTAAATAGAACACCGGAATTTCGTCGAGTCCTGCGCTCACGGTAACGGACTCGCCACCTTTTCCGAAATCCGTGTCTGTCCACCTAATTACGGGGAGTCTCAAGTGTCACGAAACAACTTCAGTTAAAAGGTAAAAAGTCACGTACCAGTGGGTCCAGGAGAAATTCTGGCTTGTTGCGTTTTCAGAGAGCAGCGGTAGGTATACCTGCTTAGAAGTTGCCCCGAGTTCACCTACTGGCGATACCAATAGACGAGGTCCTATACCCAGTGGTCATTAGCACATTACGCTCGACGACAGGCATGAGAGTCAATACAAACCCATCATGAATTGATGGACAATCGCAGGGTCATTAGCTTTCGTCCCATTTGCAACAAATGGGTCGGACAACGAAAAGTCGTAATAGAGCGGACGCATGATGGTCTTGCCAGACGTTTGCAGCAGCTCAAAGAGCTTCTTAACATAGGGCACGAGTTGATATCGAAGAGCGATATACTGGATTGAATACGTCGACCAGTTATTTCGCCTGACCAGTTTATACTGTCATTCACCCACCTTCTTGATGATGACAAAGTTATCCTCTCCGTATGACCATGGCTAAAAAGGCGTGGCGGGAGTTAGAATGAGAATTGCGAGGGTATTGGCATTCAACAAACCTCGTTAGGGCATGGATTAGCGAACAGCTGAGTCGAGTTAGTAGTAATGTTACAGGTTCGATCTCTGAAGGTTTGCTTTAGGGTATGCTTGGGTGCAGGAATGATCTGACATACCCATGAACTCGCATCTAGGACTAGATGAAGACCTTCAACAACAAACGAGAAAAATAAAAACTCACATAAGGCAAGAAAACGCCCATACTAAGCCACCGCACAAACAGTTCACGGCCCTGACCATAGCAACTCAATGTGCAAGCCTAATCTTGAGAACGGTTCCAAAGTAATTACCTCATCAGAATCCACATCCAGGCCAGAGAACCCTCCGATGTCCAGCGTCCAAGAGGAGATACCTGAGGCGGCAACAGAAACACCCGTGGTAATTTGCTGCAGTAACACGTCAAACCTAGAATCGGTGTCGCCGCTCCACAGGTACGAACAAAACCTCTGCCCGCCGATGAACGTACTTCGGGTCAGGGACATGTGCTCGCACGACGTGAACGTCTCATTAACGCCGGTGAGGTTGTGGAACCCTTCGTCAATGGCTTGCTGATGGAACCATGGATACATCTTGCCGGTTCCTTCTTGGGTGCCAATGAAGTACTGGGTGAAAGATCTCGAGTATGGCAAGCTGCTAATGGTTTGTCCATCTGAGAACCGTATTAGACTATAGACAAAGTGTATGCAGAGCATGAGTATTCTCAACTGTTCTCGAAGGCTTCGCCCAGGGTCCCACCTGTGCTGAACAGTCAGTCTCAAGACATTTGCAACAAGGGATGCCTTACCATCAGCTTGATCAATCCAAAAATTATGGATGCCAATTGAATAATAGCTATCATTAAGTCGCTTCCCTGGCGGAAATGGATCAGTCGGCAGATAGACATAGACGTTTGTATATAACCTACAGAGGAACTCCCGTGAAGCAGGGTTTGTCGAATCAACTAGCAAATACATTGTCAAGCCAAATATATGGTTTTTGTGAAAAGCTCGTACTGAGGCGCGTGTAAACACCACCAAATGAATCCTGAACGCCTGTTCCATCTCTGGTAGTCGCTAGGAGCCCCTGCTCCTGTAGAGTAAGGTAATTGACCGAAAGGTCCTCCACACTTGGCCACAGAGACACCATCATCTCGGCACCAGTCAGTTCTTTGACCTGGGCCGCCATACTTGCCGGGTCTGGCCAGAACTCCGGATTGAAAGACCTACACGAAGATTAGGCATAAGAATAATGCTATAGACTCAGAATGAGAGCTAGTCACCAGTCTCCTTGGTATTTCCAGGCAAAGAAATCTAAAGAAAGTTTCAGAATATGTTCACCGAGACATCAGGTCTACCAACCAACAACAATCATCGACACATTTACTTGCTCATCATGGAAACGCTGCGCAACATCTAGCACCTGAGTCTGGTTGAAGTAACGGAGCTTAGACTGTTGGTAGCCCAAGATGAAGTCAGGAGGAGTAGGTTGGCGTCCTGTATAGACTTGGTTGGAGTTGAATAATTAAGAACAAACTTGCATCGCACCTGTTACGGCGGTAAACTGCTCTTGCAGAGCATCATAATCACCTGGGGGTGCAGTTGTACTAAACAGATGCTCATTTAGCTACGGTTAATATCAATTGAACACTGCTTACATATAATAATCCACCACTGTAGCCTCGCTGGCTACGTGACGCGTACGGAGGGGACTAAACTCTGTGATAGTAGATGTAGCCATCAGTTGTAAGTCATGACAGATGGGTCACAAACCAATCCGTCCTTGGCTGGGCATATTGAAAAATTGCAAGTATCCCTATTCCTCAAATGTGAAGAGCGGAGATGTGGGCGAAGGCTGGACAAACAAACCTTATTCGACATATAGATCGGGAGAGTAACATGGGAGTTGTAGTTGATTAAGTCAATAACCTGCCCCTTCTTGTTCACCGAGTGGTCGTTACAGCAGGCTTGCTGACCCGCACCATAGAATTGCTCGTCTGGATCGGACGAGAAGGCAAAATCCGAGGAAAAACTGTTGGATCGAAACTCCTGGGTGTAGTAGCGTGGCACAAAAGCCTTCGTGTCCGTGTACTCCTCAGTCAATAGACTTGTTGAACCGTTGGATTCGACGCGCAGAAAAGAAATGACGCCGTTTGTCACTTGCGCAACGATGTTTCCATTTCTAATGGTAGCATTGCCTAAGAATGGAACGGTGATGTCGTGAGATAACCCAGCTCCGCCGCCCGGGCCTTCGAGAGGTGGGTCAAGTAGAGCAGACCATTCGTTTCCCGTTGGGTCTCGCATAATGCTAGCACGAACGCGCATTCCATGATTACCGTATGGCTGTCCAATTTTTGAGCAGCGCAAGATAAAACACTAGTGGTGCGACACACCTGGATATACACGCGTTCAAATCCATTCTGGAGTTTAATACCAGTAGAATTTGGCTGAAAGTAGGCTGCATGAGTAGACGTAACGAGCGCACTGGCTGCAGCTGTCCATAGACGTAGGGGTTTCATGAACGTGGTAATAGGATCTAAAACCTCCATACGCCTGGAGATTTAAAGGGAGGGAGACTAGCGAATGAACTTCAATGACGTATATTGGTTCTTCTCAAGCCTCATGACCACATCTGATGTGCGCTTTTCTGCAAGTAGGATGTAAAGTAAGTAGGTATACATAATAAATATGGCGACCTCGGACGCACCGTGATCCTATGAGCCTACTTATTTCAACAAATCTGCTGCAAGGAGCGCTATTAAATGAGAGGAACATGCAGTTTGTATCCGTCTGTCGCTGGTCGGCCACAAATTTTCGCTAGCTGATTGTTGGATTACTTACCGATGCCAACCAACTTGAACTTGGCCAGGCAAATGACTGTTCACATGTTCTGGTCCGGGATGCCGGGGAGGTCCGGGGGCACTTCGAAGTCGAGTCCAGAAGAAAAACATGGATTTTAAGATCATACGCCTGTGATCTTATAGTCGAGAGAGAATTTATTGCCCAACAGTCATGAAAGACGATTGAAAACAATGATTCAGCACTTAGGCGCTTAAAGGCGCTTAACCGCTGGTTATCACGTGATCATCCGCTTTGACTCTAACTTCCTGAGCCTTAGCCTTAGCCTAAACTTCCACCACAGTTCGGGCATTCTCGCCTTAAAACTGAACTCTTTCGTACACTCTCATCATGTCGGATATAGAAGATCACGCAGGTGCTGATGTCTTTGGTGATGGTGAGCCGGAGGGGGAGGAACAAAACGAAGAGGTCGACCAGTCAAATGACGAACCACCACGGCGGAGACACTATGACGAGGAAGAGGATGAAGAAGACGAAGACGAAGAAGATGAAGAGGAAGAAGAGCAGTCTGGCAAAAAAGGAAAGAAACGGACTAAGGTATATTTGTGTATCTCTCGGGATCCGTTCAGTTGGTCATAACTTCGAGTTTAGCATCGCCATAAGCGCGACAGAGCCACACGTTTCCTTGATATCGAAGCCGAGGTCAGTGATGAAGATGACGAGGAAGAGGACGAAGAGGAATATGCCAACGGCAAGTTATACGTCGAGTATTGAGATGAAAGCTGAACCTGCTATTCAGATGGATTCATTGAAACTGCGGATGCGGGAGATGACGACGTTAGTCGGAGACATCATGCCCGTCTTGATACTCGGAGACAGATGGAGGAGGAAGAAAAGAGTCCAGAGCAGATTGCCAGGGATCTCAGTCGACGCTATTCCGGTCGAGCAGCTGTCCGATATACAGGGGACATGAATGAAATTCCTCAGCGGTTGTTAATGCCTTCAGTACGCGATGCCAGTCTGTGGCAAGTCCGGGTCAAGGTGTGTCACTCGTATTTTTTTAGTACAAAAACGACATCTAAATCTGCTTCAGCCTGGCCGGGAACGGGAGATTGTGTTCAGTCTCATGCGCAAGTCAATAGATATGGAATACACCGCCCGACCGCTACAGATTCTCTCCGCTTTCCAGCGTGACTCCTTGCCAGGGATGATTTACGTTGAAGCGCGAAGCTCCCAGCAAGTTAACCAGGCCTGTAATGGTCTGGTGGGCGTATACCCAAGTCGTGGAATCCAGCTTGTACCTATCGAGGAAATGTCCAGTCTGCTACTAATAAAGAAGCAAGACTTGACTGTCACGCCCGGTAGTTGGGTGCGTATACGCCGCGGGAAGTACCAAGGTGACTTAGCTCAGGTGGTGGATATCACGGAAAATGGTGAAGAGGTGGGGCTGAGATATGTTCCCCGTATTGACCTAAATCCTCGAGACGACTCTTTGGACGGACGGAAGCGAAAGAAGGCTGCTGCTACCTCTACCAACATCAGACCTCCGCAGCGACTATTCAACTTCGAGGAGGTTGTCAAAGTCTACGGTCGAGGCACTGTTTCAAAACGGAACAATGTTTATGTCTTTCAGGGAGACACATACAAGGATGGTTTTGTTGAACGAGACTTCAAATTGAACTCTCTGATTTTGGAGGACGTCAACCCCACCTTGGATGAGATCACACAATTTTCACGGCGACAAGACGGGATTGAGGATGGCATGGTTGATTTATCAATCATCGCTGAAGCGTCACGGAAGGCTGCCGTCTCTGTTCTACAGCCTGGTGATCATGTTGAGGTGTTTGAGGGAGAGCAGACTGGTGTACATGGTGTAGTAGACGAGATCTCTCAGGATGTGGTGACTATCACAGCAGTGGGGGTAGACATTGACGGTCAAAAAATTGATCTTCCGGCAAGAAGTGTGCGCAAACGCTTCAAACCTGGTGATCACGTCAAAGTCATGACAGGAAAAAATGCCGACGAGACTGGTCTAGTTGTGTCCGTGGCCGATAATGTGGTGACTTTCTTGTCAGACATGTCGATGCAGGAGGTATGTCTTGCCATTTTTACGAAAGATTTGATTTCTCAATTATCAATTGTCAGGTCTCGGTATTTTCAAAAGATTTACGAGAGGCTGCTGAAGTCGGCTCCGGTACAAATATCGTCGGCGACTATGAGCTGCATGATCTTGTACAGCTAGAGTAAGTGATTCGGTATTGAGCTCATATCATGCAAACTCATTGTCTTCCAGTCTTCAAACTGTCGGTGTTATTTACAAAACGGAGAGAGATTCTTTCCGAGTGCTAGACCAGAACGGGCAAATTCGTCTTGTTCAGCCGCATCAGATATCCATGCGTCGTGACTCTAATCGTGCGATCGCCACCGACTCGGAAGGTCATGAAATTCGTATCAACGACAATATGAAGGAGGTTGACGGCGAGGTAGGTCCCTTTCAAACGCCTACCAGATGCTTATTACTCACTTCTCTTTCAGGGTCGAAAAGGTCGAGTCCTGCATATTCACCAATCCTTCTATGCCTTCCTACACAACCGGGAAATTACCGAGAACGGTGGTGTTTTTGTTACCCGTGCACGGTCGCTAGTGTCAGTCGCACCGAAAGGAAATTTGATGAAACTCGCCAGTGCAGACCTTTCGAAAATGAACCCGGCGATGGCTGCTCCCACAGGAGGGATGGTGGGCTCTGGAAATATGGGCCGCGGTCCCAGGGATCGACTCATCGGCGTCCACGTCATTGTCATCAAGGGTCCGCATAAAGGGTATGTGGGGATCGTCAAAGACACTAACGGCCCAATTGCCCGAGTGGAATTAAATACGGGGAATAAGATCATTACCATCGATAAAGCAAAACTTCATCGCCGATTGTACGTTGATTTATTACTCTCTTTGCTGGGCCATTCTTGACCTTTTGGTAGACCCAATGGTAAATCTGAACCCGTCGAAGGACCTGGAGCGAACTGGGGCAGGAACAACTCTATGGGTCCTCCTTCTTCGTTTGGTCCCGGTGGTAACCGCACTGGTAACCCATACAACAACCCTGGTTCAAAAACACCTGGCTGGGGTGGTGGACGTACACCCAATCCATATGCAAACGACTCGCGGACACCAGCATGGAACGCATCATCGAGAACTCCAAATCCCTACGCCAGCTCACAAACACCAGCGTGGAACGCATCTTCACGCACACCAAACCCGTATGCGGACGGTGGGCGCACGCCGGCCTGGAACGCCTCCTCGAGGACACCGAACCCGTACGCCGCCTCTGGGGGTGCTACGCCTGGGCGTAATGCTAGCTCTTGGGGTGGTGCAACGCCTGGGCGGTCGAGTGGTTGGGGCAGCGGGGAGGCAGGAGGATGGGGTTCGCCTGCACGGACGGGATCTGGGTGGGGATCGGATACATGGGTACGTGCATTCTTTTGTGATCCTTGGTCTGTGATCTCATGTTAGCGTAGAATGCACCAACACCTGCAGCAGCAGCTACGCCGGCATCAGCGCCTACTCCTGCGGCATTCCCTGGTACACCCATGTTCAACCCCTATTCACTAACTATGGGAGGTTTGGGAGGTTTGTCGGCACCTACACCAGGAATTATACCAAACACTCCGATGTTGTCGGGTTACGATGAAGGACTCCGGGAAGCATACGGTGCGTTTGTCATGCTGAAATTAACCTTCTGTGTACAAACTGATGTGCTTTCTTTTGCAGTGTGTCCTGATGACTGGCTTGTGGACGGAATCATCTCTGAATATCATGCTACTCTCCGTGTGCGTGTTCAGGGTACGCGTACAGCAAATTACCTGGATGGCGCCTACGAGGGTCAGCACGCACATGTGTTAGCCGCCTCAAAGGCTGCATCCAACCTCGAGCAGACTGCGTTGCTCAAGTTTGATGGTAGCAATGAAGAACGGTCGATTCTGATGGAGTATATAGTGCCTGTGCTTCCGTCTATGCAAGACGAGGGTGCGGTCGTACTGACTGGATCACGGAAAGGCGAGTTGGTGAAGGTTAGGCAGAAACCGGATGGTGGAGGTGGAGACACAACAGAGTTGGTTGTAGTTGAGACGGTGACTTCTCCCGGAGTAGGTGCTGCGTTTTGGGAATGTCAGAAGGACTGGATGTGTGCAGTCTGGAATTAAAATCTCGCCGACCTTGGACTTTGGAGGACCGGCGTCAGTTTTCACTTGGATGTGCATCTTGGCTGTCAGGAAATTCGACGAGTTTATTGTATTCTAC
>RCHF01000737.1:0-91447 GCA_003987895.1 Neonothopanus nambi
ATATTTGTCGTTGGTTTTCCAGATGACATGCAGGTGCGTATCTACGTCCAATTCTTGTTTGCCCCCTTTTTTCAACATTTCTCTCCAATATTCACTTGTAGGAACGCGAGTTTCAAAACATGTTTACATTCTCCCCTGACTTCGAGGCAGCAACACTCAAGATACCGCACAAAGAATATACTTCATATGGTCTTCCTAATAACCCAAACCTCCCTCCTCTCGCCGCTATCTCCTCCCTTACCTCGCGTCAAGGCACAACAAACCATTATGCAGGTTCCAACGATCCTTACAATCTCGTTACCGTGAATCAGGGAGGTGTCGTTGTTGACGGAGGACGGGATGGGACTATGGCAAGTTGGCCAGCTGTCGCCGACGACAGTCTATACTATGGCGGTCCTGGGGGTATCGGCGGTGTCGGGGGTCCAACCGGTGGGAATTTGAATATAATAACCCTAGGCCCTACTCCTAACCCTAATGTTTCAGGCACAGCCACGAACTCCGGCCCAATCGGTGCCACCCAGTCCGGAGGTCCCGTCCCTCCAAGGAAACAGATTATTGGTTTTGCAAAGTTCAAGACGAGGGAGGCGGCACTGGCCGCAAAGGATGTGCTGCAGGGAAAGAGAGTAGATATTGAGAAGGGTGCGGTGTTGAAGGCTGAGATGGCGAAGAAGAATTTGCATACGAAAAGAGGCGTGGCCGGTGCCGGTGCAGGGCCGAATGGGAATGCAGGGGTTGGTTCGAATGGTCCCATGAACGGCTTGGGTGGAGCTGGTGGATTGGGGCCTGGTATGCCTTCTGGCTCACTTGGTGGTGGGAGTGCACTCGGCCCTCCGTTTAACCCAATGCAACCGTATGATCTCTACAACCTTGCTGGTCCGGTGGATGGTATGTTGAGCGCAAGGGAGAGAGAACTTGGGACCCTGGGTGCTATGGGTTTAGGTGGTGCTGGCTCATCGACGAACAAGATGTGGCTAGATGAAGAAGAGAGAGAGAGGAGAGTCATAAACGCTATGGGTTTTCCTTCTGGGGACGAATCCTCCGGTTCTGTCCCAAAAGAACGAAAGCGGAAAGATGGCCGAGACAAAGAGCTTAGGTTGACATCTGGGTCGGCTTACGACGCGTTTCACTCTGTTCCCGCCCAGGCAACTTCTTTGGGGCCAGGCTCGCCACCTCTCGACTCTGTGTATGCAATGAATTCGCTGGGAATGTCTCATGTTAGTGCTGCGTCGACGGGGCTGGCTCTCGCTACAGCTCAAGAGGAAGGGATGGTCGGCCCCTGGGATCATATCAACTCCCAGCGTCAACAGCAGGAATCGAAGAAGACTGGCTCGCAATCTTCGAGGGCATCTAGTGTTGCGGCACGGTCAGCACGTTCGACTGTTTCTCAGCAACACCAGGATCGACCACACTCTGACGCACATTCCGATTCGGCCTCCGATGTCCATACTAACCCTGAACTCGAAGTGAATGACAGTGCGGATCCTAACGCGACAGCCACGCAGATCAACGTAGGCCAGCTTTCGAGGTCGATTGAAAATCTAGCGTTGAATATGGCGAATGCGGAGCCCCTGACTCATGATAGGAATGGTTCACAGGGTGACACGTCCCCACAGCTTCCTTCCCCGTCGAGCGGGTCAGGGCATTCTGCTTCGGGAGTGTCGACGTCCGCACATTCCGTGGGAGGTGTCTCTGTAATCTCGGCTCCTTCCTCTTCTTCGTCGAGTATGCATCACACCAACTCTTCTTCCGGCTCGGGGTCCTCTCATCCAACCAACTCCTTTCCCTCTTCTTCTTTGTTGTCGGTGAATCCCAACCCCAATGCAACAGGGGTGGATCAGAATCCTCCAATCAGTACTTTGTACGTGGGTAATTTGCCGATTTCACCTCCGCCTCCGGGATATCCGCCTGATATCCTCGAGGACAATTTGAGAGAACTTTTTCGGAGTCGGCCGGGGTACAAGAAGATGTCGTTCAAACAGAAGAGCAGCGGGCCGATGTGCTTTGTTGAGGTTTGTCATTTTCTGACTCCGTGAATAGGCCTCGTCCTAATGAATATAATTTAACAGTTCGAAGATGTCCATGCGGCGACTAAGACCATCAACGAGCTTTACGGTAACACCCTCAATGGTCTCGTCAAGGGTGGCGGCATAAGGCTCTCATATAGCAAGAACCCGCTTGGAGTGAGGACGCCCACTAGCGCGAATGGGCCTGGTCCGGCGTTGCAGCAGCAACATCTTCTGCAAGCCCAGGGCCAGAATCATAACCACAGCCATAACCCGGGGAAAGATGGAGACAGAGATAGGTTTGGTGGGTATGGTGCGGGCGGAGTGCAGCAAGCACTCTCTCCTGCACCTCATCATCAGCATTCCAACCATGGGCATACTCATGGGTATATGATCTCTCCGCCTCCCCCGAGGTTCGCCGCCGCAGCGTCTGCTTCGTCGTCGGCAACGGGTGGAGTTCCTACTGCTGGCGGAGGTGGCGGGATGTTGTTTGGCAACTTCCCCGCTGGAAGCGTCGGAACCTCTGCACCGTCAGGAGGATCGAACGGGTTCTTGTTCGGGACTGCTGGTCCACTTCCTAGTGCAGGTGCAGGCGGTGCAAGCTCCGGAGTTGGAGCTGGGTATAGGCTCTCCTCGTCGGATGTCTATTTACCCAATGGCTCTTCTACTTCTGGCGCTGCTTCCCAGAACATTTTCTCACCTTTCGATGTGAGTGTTGGGGTTGGTGCTGGACACCACGAACATCCTCAGCTGCCATTGCATGCACAATTGCAGCATCAACATTCGGCGCTTCCGCCTCCTCATCTGTCGCAGTTCCAGAGCCCTAACCAGAACCAGAACTTCTAGATGCGTGTTCTTGTTCATTTGCTTTGATTTATATTCGATGCATGCATATACCATATATCCCCTGATGATGATGAACCTCGTGGATCCTATCTGCTTTGCTTCCCTTCGTGATGGCCATAGACTTCATATTGCGAAACCTATTCCTCAAGATCCTTTCCGTCTTTGCTCGCGACATCTCTTCTCCAGTCTCCTGCCTCCTGCTTATATTATTTATCACATAACCATTCGACGGCGGCAGCCTCTCTCGATAACGTGCATATGCTCTATATTTTATTTGGTTTCTCTGTTTCTATCTCGGTCCTCGCTGCAATCTTCCATCCTCATCATACCACAATGTATTTTCAGTCGAGCCTGTCCTTCACGATCACATCAATAACAGGGCCACCCACTCATACTTGCGCAATTTCATCAAATCATCCTTCTGGCCTATAGCTCATTCGATACAAGAAGCCACAACTCAACGCTGCATAGTGCATTAGCATATACACTCTATTGTTTTCATATTTTCGTCCTGGTGCTTTTGGTTTCCCTTATTTATTCTTTTCGGACTGCAACCTCTCGTCCTCCCGTTTTGCCTTCCCCTTGCCTGTTGTCTCGTGTTTGTGTGCCTCATCTCGCGTCTGCAATCATAAATTCGTCCATTCCATTGCACAGTTCAGTATAAATCATTTACCGTATATATCTTGTCTGCCTATATATGTCTATTGATATTGTTTTCGTTCTACACTTCTAACACTTCTAACTTTGATACATGGTATATTCTGAATAGTGCTTTGATTTTCTTTTCTCTTTCGTATCCCCTGTCATTGTTCGCGCCACCTTTTCCATCTCATCTCACTCGTTACATCCATCCATTCATCCCTATCCATCAATCTGTTCACCCATCACTGCTTCCTTTCGTCTTCCCGTGCTTTTTGCTCCATCGCATCCCATCTTACATCGGTCCCCTTACGTTGGTTTTGCATTCATCTTCACATTCTAGCATATTCTCCAATCCCACCCAGAGCTCAAACATCTTAATGCCACTCAACCTTGCTTCACATTGGATACAGTCATACACTATCAACACATATGCAAATTTCGTTCTTACCCATTCTCTCTTTCGTTCTTCATTCCCCATCCATTACCAGCCATCGACTCATCTGTAAAGCCATTGATCATTATTTGCCATTATCATACTTAGTTGCAGTGGACGTTTACAATCCTATCCTTTTTTCATTCCAATTTCCGGTATATACACATTAACGCCCATCGCTCCAAAATCGTTGCATTATTTCGAATCCTCCTCTCCCCTTTCCTGTGTTTTATAGCCTCTAGTACTTTAGTAGCAGCGAGCTTTGGCGCTCTGTTTGTATCTTATTTTATGCCATTTTGTCTGATATTCTTTTCGATTGACGATTGAACGAGTCTGAAGTCATATAGCACGCTTTGACCACTTAGTGCGGTAAGTGACCATTCCTCAGGTTTATCCAAGTACAAACACAAGGCGGTATTAGACTGCAAGAAACTGTTAAATTTCCATTTCGTACTAGTCTCCTGTAAGCAGACGAAAGAAGGATGATAGTCGATCCAATTCTAACATTTCGTTCTATGTGCATTCAGATCACGCAGTACACGTCCTTGTATGACAAGGTCTGTGCACAACAGGCAGGGAAACTTCTTATGAACTCACTACCGGAGTCTGGGGTGCTATCTCGCGAGACTCATGATGCATCATGGTATCCGAATTCCATCGAGTAACATTCAGCTGCCGCCTAGCTATGAATACCAGATTCTCATCCACAAATAAAGCACGAGAACAGCATCACAGCACCATCCTTCAACTAACGATCTTCAGCAACAGACAACCGAGGTTGTCATACCTAAAGATTACAGTCCGCGTAGTCCGGATATCAACCTGGCTTTTATCAAACTGGCGATGTTCATTGAAAGAGCATATAGGCTGTGATGTTCTGGTAGAACTTGCGCTCCTCCGGTACCACTAGACATCAACAAGATATCGTCATGATCAATCATCCAGACGAACAGCGAAGGCAAACGATATGTATTAAATACAATATTATTATGAATGGCCGTAGTAGTCTGTGTAAATGTTCATAACGCCTAAAGCATGTGTTAATAAGCTATTCATGAAACCAGCTAATTAGACTTACTGTGAGCAGAGAAACGCTGTTGTGAAAGCGAAAGCATATGATCCAAGAAATATTATAATGTACAATCAAACCAACCACCTGCATCCCACAAGAAAGCACTCCACTCTGGGGAAGTGCAGGCTGTTGTCAGAAGCCTTGTAGTGCAGCGAACGCACGGACCCTGACCGACTCTTAGTACCAGCCACTCCAATCTGGCCACCCTTCATGCCAACTCGGGTTATTCATCCATTCAACAACTGCTCCAAAAATAAGCCAAAGCATCACCACCCAGATCAATGCCTCCCAAAAACGCCATCTCGCACGCGCATCCGCAGCTGCAATGGAGTGTTCTGAGCGCGGGTCGTAGTAGGCGTAAGGAATATGTAAAGCTGATGTCGGAGTCGGACCAAAGGAAGGATGTGGGTCTGGCTGGGGATGAGGGTGAGACTCAGTGGGCACCAAAGCCCATGGGTTGTAGTTGATACTGTTGTACGAGTTGTACGGGTCCATCACGGAGCTCGACGGGGGCTGGCCGGCACCTGAAGGTATTAGACTACCAGAGCCTGAAGGGGTGTTGGAGACTGCAGTAGGCGTGTACGCTGGCGGTGGTGTCTTGGATCTAGATTTGTTCATACTAGGATCCATGGTGTAATGGTGCAAGCAGGATTATTACCGAAAATATAGTACTGAGCCGTGACAGCAAACAGCCAATTTGAATGTGAGAAAGCAAGTCAACAGCCTAGGTTTTGAAAGGCTTTCGGGTTCGTAACTAGCGTAACTGCTCCCAGAGGGCGCGAATCGTCGTGGCGGTCCAAGAACAAGGAAGGACAACAATGAGGCTACTACGGACCACTACGCACGGCAGTAAGCGACGCGTGACATAATACCCTCCGGAAGCCCGGATTACTGCTACTCGACAGTACAAATGCACATGCACTCAGTACTTGACGAATGACATTAGAATTCAGGAAAACGTTCATTAGAATCACAGTACGGTCAGTCTAGCAAAACATTTTAAGAAATCAACCACCAAGTACAAAACCCCACATCTACCGCGTCTTCTTGCTCTCTTTCTCCTTACTTTCCACAGCATCAACATCCTCCGCCCCTATCTGACCATACTCATTGACCCGTTTAGGATCAACTCTGTATATCCAGCGCTACCGAACAACTAGTATCAGCACCTTTCACGAATGAGGAACACATCGAACTAGTCCTACCTGGTAGAGGAAAATCAGAAAGACGACATCATCTCGGAAACATGCCAGACGATGAAGGAAGGGCATTTTGATACAAAACCTAGTGAGTGAATCATAGTTCAGCATTTCTTGCGACTTTGTGAATTTTAAGCACGAAAGACTCACGCAAAGAAGTCGTCGACTACTGTTGACAAGGTCTTGTAGATCATAGCTTTCATTGGCATATGTGCCACACTCTGTTTCCAGCTGGTCAATACCAGGTCTTCCCAGATAGAAGAGCTTAAGCTTACCTTCAGCTTGTAATTGATGATGAGTTGCGGCACCAGCTGTGCCTAAAAACAGTAAAAGAATTAATAGGTCGTACTATCAAAGAACAAAATCACGTACGAATCCAAACATATAGACATACGAAGTCAAAGTCGAGATGATGAAGCTGTACCAGCCCCGATGGGATTCGTACAACAAAGAGTATCCAGTGTAGATGGCAAGTGTGGGGATGGCGACATAGGAGACGTATCGGAATGCCAGTCGGTCGTATCTAGTAGAAGATGCCGTCAGTTTACTGCAAAAGGCATGAACAGACTTGGCTTTACTCTTGTGTCTTCTTCTCGTCCTCACTCAATACGTGTTTGTCTGCATGACATGTGAGAATTCACGCAAATTTAGCACAGTACAAGAAAAAAAACCTTTGATGTCTAATTTGTAAGGGAACCAAGAGCCTGCGGGCGCCGGCACCACAGAAATATCGACAGCTTTAGTTATCTAATTGACAGTCAGAAAAGAAATGTGATGTCAGATATACGCAAGCTGACCTTCCAAGCTTCAATAATGACGCCTGTCCCAGAGCCAAATAGAATCATCCAGCTAGTATTCTCGTTGTTATCGATGAGATACAACAAGATGATGATCTGAACGACGACATTGGTGACGATCTAGCAGAAATAGCTAAGCGCTTGTTTGTATACAATTCAAAGTAAAAGTGGAACGCACCGTCCTAGAACAGAATGAATGAGTATTTGTAGAGGAATACCATACGTAAACTAGCTGCTCACCTGACAGAAACTCCTACCATCTCCTTCTTCTGTCTCCAATGTGATACGTCAGACTTGAACGCCAACATTTCGAACCTGCATCCACGGCGTCAGCTCTTCTCGATGATCATGAGATGAAAGACACCCACACTACATGCAGCATGCTCACTAGCCCCGTTAAACCCAAGAACCAAGGATTCGTCTCCAAAAGCATCCTCTTCAACTCGTCCAACTCCGCCCCTGCAGCATTACCTTGCTGTTTCGCTGCCTCGTTGAAACCGTGTGTCATCGAGGCGAACATTTGGAACTTCATGTAGGACATAGGCTGGAAAACGATCTGCAAAGGCATAGTAGGTGTAGAAGAATTAAGCTCGACATAGTGGGAGCGTAGATGCCAGAATTCATTGGGAAAGACGATGGGCTTGTAGAATCCCTTCGTGCCAGTTGCGTCACGCCTATCGGGGATGAGGGGAATATCTATAAGGAACAATTAGACTATATAAGTTAATAGAAAGTGACCGCATATACTGACACTGGAGAATTGGAGGAGGTAATTGAGCATACGGAACTGAAGTGGGGTCCGAAATTAGAGCAAGTGTGACGTTCTACGGATGATTTTCTGGTTCAGATAATTGTCTAAAAGTAACTCAAAGATGGGCAAGACCTTGTGCCAGTGAGGGACAATGACATCTGCCTCCTGACTTTCTGTCAGTGATCTTTCATTTTGGAATGAACGATGTCACTTACTTCAGGCTCCTCCTCGACCGGCTCTTCGCTGCTGCTCAAAAGATTCTTCTCCTTACGAGCTTTGATTCTCGGCATATACGGCGTCAGAACTAAGTGCTTTCGTCAGCGTTTAGGGTGCATTTCCTCAGGAAAATTAATATACGTTTTCGAGTGTGATGGATATGTTCCGGATCGAATTTAGGGTTCTGAGGATCTGGACTGGCTCCCTCCTTCGCTAGGAAGATATCCGCCCAAAGAGATCCATTTCTCAGCACATTCTGTTAATCTCAACTTCAACAAGTTTCCTTGAGAAGTACGGCTCACGCACCTCAGGAAAAACGATATCATATTCCACGATCCTACTGTCCTTGTAATCTCCATACGTGATATTCTCCCAAACAAAATGCGGTAAGCCTTCGTCCCGATCCTTCCTGTATCCAGACGTCCATTGTTTGGAGAATACGTCACCATAGGGCGAAGTAGACAGGTAGACGTGCATGTTCAGGCTTTCACCGAACGGCCATGCTGGACTGGCCGTCACTGGTGGCTGTTGCCACGGGTTTACGATTTGCTGCCCACCTCCGCCAGCTGTGCCAGTAGTTCCTGCAAGGGGCGCTGGCGGAGTTGATGGCTTGGGTGCAAAATACTTCGTCACTATATCAAGACACCAGCAATCAGACACCGTACGCCTGGCAGAAAAAAAAAGGTGCGAGATATCATACCCAGTTGAGAAATCATCCACACCATAAAAACTTGCTATTCAATGCAAATCATTTCGTTCATTCAAAATTCAGTATAAAGTTGAGCTGAAAATATTGCAATTACATACCTGAGCGATACCCAAAAATTTGCGGAACGGAGACTCTTCTGGCTCTTGTTGAGCTCCTTGAGCTGCCTGCGCAGGAGGCGCTGCAGCTTTGCTTTGTGCCGTCGACATCGTCTCAATGTTCCAGACGATGTAAGTGGTACTTCGAAGACAAACGAAAGGTCCTCCAGCCTACGCGGCGTCAGACTCACCAGTGCCGGATCGCGTCTCCGGCATCACGTCGCGCACGTGTATGTACGTGGCTCCAGGCTGCCTGATGCGTCCCTGGACCAGCGCTCTCCTCAGAAGACTCAGAGGATTCTGATCGATCCTTGAGATTGACCAGGTTGACCTTATACTGGACTGAAACTTCTAGTACCTCTTCACTCAGGCGGTCAAAGATTTACTATTTGATTCTACTACGAACTCGGTCTACTGGTAGCAATTGCCTCAAACCCTTGATATGTCTTCATCTACTTCGAGTGCGCTCGCAGCTCCTCGTTCTAACTCTGAACCTTCCACTGTCCTTGAACATGCAAACTGTGATGCGCGTACGTGACATAGAGCCTTCGAGTTTCGGAAACAGTCCAATTGGCTTCCAGCATGTTCGTTGTCTTGCTAAACTGCCTGACGGCATGGCACGGACGCACTTAGTGCTGGTCTTCTCGGAAAGAATTGCTCAAGAATGTCGTCACCTGCCATAGTTTCAGAACTCGGAAACTGGTTCTCAAGTATATACCATCATAGCTGGTGGCGCAGATATGATAGCGCACTGTTACGGGTACGTCACGTTCAACTGGCTGGATATCCTGAGTCCTCACATGCTTTGAACAACGTTTGCAGCATCAAGTTTGCTGTCTGAGCCTTTGCCAGCCTCAGAAACTGCTCAGCGCACACAATCTTCAGATACTGATAGCCTGCCGGACTATTCCCTTTATAAGATTCGTGGTTTCACGATCTCGAGGTGTTCACTTCGCGAATTGTATGTACCCATTCATTCATCAATGATAATACATACACTATTTGAATGGATTGATGCAGTAGCGGGGAGATGGGAATTTGACCATAGATACTAATCTCTAGCAGAAGGACTCAGAAAGACTGGCGAGCGCACTTCGTTCGATAGTGTACGGTGTCAGTTCGCATGGGAACCGTCCATGCATACTGTACGTCTTCGTAATGGCTCCGAGCCATGCAAGTAGCTGGGTTTCTGTCTCACAAGAGCAAAATCAAGGGTTGGGCTCACCTGTTTGAATTCACTTGTATCAAATACACAACGGTACTGAATTGAATGATAGAAGCACAGGGAGCGCTGATATTTCGCCACAGAGGACAGATTCTTTCGTACCCGTCTCTGTCAAAAAAATCTTGCATAAGATGTCGACTGTCTGGGTCGCGGAGGTTACGAGCAGGAAAAGAACTCCTACTGAATTCAATATATCAAGTGAGCAGATAGACACTGAAATTGACTGGGAAGGCATAAGGTATAGTACAAGACAGCTATATATGTATGCAGGGTATTATAAAAGTCTTGTAGGAATAGGAGGAATATGGCAGGTCTATAAGTATTGAATTTAAGATAGGGTAGCATGAATAGAGAACATCAGCACGATATCATAAACAAGATCAGAGTTACTATGCAATAGCAGTTAAAGAGACCTGATAAGCAATCGAGTGTGCATCATTTTCCGTAGCATCCACTGAATTTGAAGGTGCCCTCGGCGGCCTTCCATTGTACATTAACATCCGAAGTCAAGACTAGTGTATCGTAGCTATTATATAGAATACCGTTAGCATTCAGCACGCCACTATCAGTCCATTTGTCAAATACATACCGAACACTAGCTTCCAATCCACCCATAAGACCGTCGAATTCATCCTTTGGGAACTTCTTCGTCTTAAAGTCCGGTGGACCACCAAGTCCAAGCATCTCTCCAAACACCACAGGATCATTGCACACACCATCGTAGGTCCATTTGGCAGTGCCTGTTTTGCAAGAAGGCTTCCACTATTCAACAGCAAACGCGGAGATACACGCGTCAGACAGCAATTACGGAATGAATACAGGGAAATACACCGTGTCTCACCGTCATTTGTTTCCGAATACCGCTCCTGGCGGCGTTCACCAGCTTGTCGGCTGCCTCTGCCACTTGCTCAGCCGTTTTTGGCTTGGGCTTAAGGCTGTCAACAGTCTCCTCTAGACTGCGCGCATATTGGGCAAGCTCGACAAAGGCCTGGCGAATAGCAACATCTCCGTCAGGGATGGGATAGTTGGCCGAGTCGGTGAGAATAACCTTGACTGTTTCAGCTGCGGCTGCCGTTGCACCATCACTGGCACGCGCTTTCTTCGAGCGCTGGACCGATGACGCGTCGGATTTGCGTTTTTTTGCGGTAGATGCAGCAGAAGACATCGTTCAAGGCAAAGAAGACACGAAAGGACGCGTCGGGACTCGGATTTTTGTCTGCAATCCAGTCACGTGTCACGTATCGCAAATTCACCTAAATTCACCTACACAACAAAACAGCTACTTGACAGGAGTGGCCAATCTGGGCCAATGTGTTGTTATAATTACAACAGATTAGATTGCTAAACGTTTCATATCATAACCCGAATGTGTTTTTCTGAGAGGGTTGAGGGCAGTGGTGTCACTGACATGATCGACTTGGAGCAACGCCCGGAAAGATGGAGATGATGGGTCAAATGGCACCTACACAGCTATATACGAAAACTTTGTATCTATCACTTTGTGCTTTACACCTTCCAGTGATTTCATGGCTATTAGATGCAAGAAGCGTTGTAGAAGTGAAAACTAGAATCGCAGATTCAATACTTATTGGGACTCGGGAGAGGTCCGAGAGGAAGCAGTTGTGACAGAACATTCCAATGGACTGTGACGTGTCACAAAGATAGCAAAACCCTTTGCCCTAATCAACCCGGGCACGTGACTAGATAAATGCCCTCTGCCCAAGCCACTTTAATTTACCCTGCTTTTCTTTTAACACCCCCATCATCTCTCCATCGAACCCAGCAACCAGCACCACCCATATTTTGTGCGTGTCCTTCTCACTCGTCGTTGCCCTCGACATTCTGACTTTGTTCTACGTTGCAGAATCACCCATCAACCAACCATCGTCAGTACAACGCGTTGTGTTTTACGCGTCACCGAGCGTGTTTTGATTTCTTTCTCCTATTCATATAGATGCCTGAATCTCGTGAAGACTCTGTCTACCTCGCCAAGCTCGCTGAGCAGGCTGAGCGTTACGAAGGTGTGTTAACTTTCTCCACATGATAGCCATCTATCTCTGATAAGCGTACCCCACATCTAGAAATGGTTGAGAACATGAAACGCGTAGCTTCCTCTGACCAGGAGCTCACTGTTGAGGAGCGGAATTTACTTTCTGTCGCCTACAAGAATGTTATCGGTGCACGACGTGCCTCGTGGAGAATTGTCTCTTCGATTGAGCAGAAAGAGGAGTCCAAGGGCAATGAAGCCCAGGTGTCGATGATCAAGGGCTACCGGGAGAAGATTGAGTCTGAGCTCGCCAAGATTTGCGAGGATATCCTCGAAGTTCTTGACAAGCACCTCATTCCTTCCGCTGCATCAGGCGAGTCCAAGGTCTTCTACCACAAGATGTAAGTAGCTGTAATCGTAATTTCTCCACATTTCTGACGTCATCAAATTAGGATGGGAGACTACCACCGTTACCTCGCTGAATTTGCCACTGGCGACAAGAGGAAAGACAGCGCCGACAAGTCATTAGAGGCCTACAAGGCTGCTTCTGACGTTGCCGTCACTGAGCTTCCCCCGACACACCCCATCCGTCTCGGTCTTGCCCTCAACTTCTCCGTCTTCTACTATGAGATCCTCAACAGCCCCGACCGTGCATGCCATCTTGCTAAGCAGGCATTTGATGATGCTATTGCTGAGCTTGACACACTCTCGGAGGAGAGCTACAAGGACTCCACCCTCATCATGCAACTACTTCGGGATAACCTTACGCTTTGGACTTCAGACATGCAGGATGCTGGTAAGTGATCGTAACGTTGCCGTTCAGTTTCGAAGGTTGATGCCCATGTACAGCTGACAAACCCGTAGAAAAGGAAGAGGCTGCTGATGCACCCGCAGACGAGTAGATTGTTTATACGCCTTATTCATCGTCTTGTTTTCTTCTTTGCAGTCATTACTCCGCGCCCTCCTGCTCCTTTAACCCCACCTCCTCTCACTTCGTCGTGCTCTGTCTCTCCCCCTCCCCTTTCACGCCTCTGCATCCGTATTTCATGTCCATCGTGATTCGTAACATTACTTTATCACGGCTAGTAAAGTTTGTCTTGTGCATGGTTTTTTTTTATTGTGAAGAATCAAATCGTACCAAAACATTTTGATAACTATACGCCTGTGTGATCCCTGAGATGCATCGAGTTCTTTTCGACATTTTGTGATAAGTAGCTCGCGATGACCCTGTAACCGTGTGATTTACGTAGTCGTTATGGCAGTGGCGTTCAACGCCGGCGCGAGACGCGCTTCCTGCTTTTTCTATATAAATTTCATGTATGTCTCGGACCCTCACTGCGTTTCTTGGGCTCTGCTCTCTCGCCAGTGTCTTCTTCTTTCTCCTTGCTAGTTCTGATGTCGCAGAAAACCTGTCACCGCAAGGATGTCGCATGTCGTACATGTCACGGTCGTACATTGAACAGTCTGAATTCGATAATACCTGGACCCCCGTAGCACGGAGATATTCGTTGTATTTGTATAGAGAGGTGGGATGGGAGACTGAGGTATGCTTGCATGTATGGAATACCACAACTATTACTTCAATTGTCAGCGATTGCAGCTTCACCGGGGCACGCCAGTGTTGTTTATTCCTGGCAATGCTGGCTCTTATGGGCAAGTGCGATCTATAGCTTCTTCGGCAACGAGGCAATACTTTGAACGTCCCTATGTCGCGTCATACGAATTCGCATCGCGGAATATCAAGCCTTTGGATTTTTTCGCCAGTGAGTACTTTTCGCCCGACGCAGATTATTGGTAACTGTGTAGTAGGCTGAATTACCGTCTATAGTCGATTTTAATGAAGATCTTTCCGCATTCCATGGACCCACGATTGAGGCACAAGCAGAATATAGCTCTCGTGCCATAGCTTACATCTTATCTCTATATCCGCCAAATACGTCGATAATCATAATGGGTCACTCGATGGGCGGCGTGGTTGCCACCTCTCTCCTTCCTTCTGAAAATATTGCAGCTATCATTACTATGTCAACTCCACACACCCTACCTCCAGCGCGGTTTGACCAACGCATAGATAAAATTTACGACCATAATCAGCATGTTCTACTACACGATCCCACACCTATCCTGTCGCTATGCGGAGGTGCCACGGATATGATGATACCTTCCGAATCATGTATTTTGCCTCCGTCCGCGGAGGGTTCGGAGACATTGTTCCGGAGGACGGTCTTTTCGTCGGCGCTGGAAGGCGCTTGGACTGGTGTTGGACACCGAGAGATGGTGTGGTGCCACCAGGTTCGTTGGCGTGTTGCCCGTGCCGCGTTGGAAATCTCGGCTCTGTCCTCACTAGCTGATATTGGCGCGATGCTTGACAAATGGCTACGAGACGGGCATACACTACCTCCCCTCGACATCACAGGATCGAAAGAGGGCGGCTTTACTTTACAGGAAAACAGCTTTGAAGTTCTTCCCTCTGATACACATCTTGTTTTAAAACAGCCCCGCGGTTCTAGGACATACCTGCTTCCAGCGACAAGCACGCAGTTTGTGCTGTTCGTCTCACAAGGTTCGATACCTCCAGTGTCTCCGCAGAGACCCAATTCACTGCAAATTTCTATTACTTCGTGCTCACGAAGCCCTACCTCGTCCGGTTCCGAGCCGTCGAACATATATTGCCGTAACCTGCAACCTAAACTTCATAAATTGATACCTAACCCTGTGCCAGGGTCACCGTTTCCAGTACCCCATGAAGGCTCTGATGAATCGGAGGGCGTGGTGGTTTTCGAAGCGGACCTTACGCCAATGACCGACATGGAGCCGCGATGGGTTGGAGTGAGCGTAGACAAAGCTGATGGTCAGGGTTGGGTTGTTGGTGGTGTCAACTCAGCAACAACAATTGAAAACGATGTATCTATGATGCGTAAGCATTTTTTCTTCCATTTTTCTTCGAGCTGGCCCTGAGTAGCTGACGAGTTGGAGGATAGAAATGCTGTTTAGAGGGACATCTGTCCGATTTCCGGACCCGCGCGCTTTACGAACCTCCGTGGCATTTCCAAAATTAGTCTCCAACGCCTTGGTGGTGTATAGGATAACACCTCGGCCTTATCAGGTTGAGGCATGCAGAGGTAAGTTTACGACCAAGGTCTTCCTCGGAAAAAACTCAAACTCTGTTATTTAGAATCCTTGCTTCCTCCTTTGTTGATGCATATGTCTCACGCTTCCGAAACGCATTATTTCCCTCTGACGTTAATGCCTCCGCACCGGTTACTTCTTCATACCCATGGTGCAGCACCTTACATACATTCTTCCCAAAACGAGAGAGTTGAGCTTGTGATCTACTCATCCGGGCCTAGCGGGTGCCCTACACCACTCGAGGGTTTCGATTTGAGTATCGATTGGTTGGCTACATTAGGACGATGGCCCTCAAGATACTTTACTACGATCGCGTGCTGGGCTGTCGGTATTGTGTCCTTGATACTATTTAAGGCGTGGGGACAGGGAGAGGACGCGCTATCTCGTACGTCGTTTCCTTACTCCTACATAGAGCCCATCCAGTAACGTCAAATAGCTTCTGTACCGTCTGTCCAATGCTCAATCTCGGAGTTCTGTTATGGCCGGTTACCTCAACTCCTATTTGGATCGTTCGTGATTTCTCTATTACCGCTGCCTGTTGGTTATTTTATGGGCAACGGCGGGATGCTGGTACTTGCGCCACTAGCTCCGTTGTTAGTGGTTATCTCTGCCGGATTGGTGGTCGTTAGCTGGCTCCTCTTAGTGATACTTATGTGGCCAGTCGGTAAGATCGGAAATTTATTTTCGGGAAGGTATTTATTCGATTACATTCATCCGTCAAGCTGTGTTGAAAATCATAGCAGACAGCGCGAAAAGTCCGGTGCTCACAGAGGCACACTGGTCTCGATGTGTTTCATTTTCCTGTTGATCTTCTTTGTTGTCCCTTGGCAGGTTGCGTACTTATGTTGCTGGGTGATTCACCTCACTACGTGCGCTTCCGAGCGCCATTCGGTGACCTATAATAAGGCCGAGCGTCAAGCAGAATCTGTGGCTATTCCATTGCTCAGGCGGAATGACAGCCAACACGTCGAGACCGAAGATATCACACCGCTATCTTCTCAGCGAACGCTTTCAACTAGGCATGTATCCAAATTCAATCAGAATGAACATCTCTTACTGCTGATGACTTGGCTACTGCCTCTCGCGGCCCCTGTGTTGGTGGTATGGGTAAGAACGCTTGTCAGCGTCGGGCTCACTACACCATTTGATGGCGATCATTTTTTCCTGAACGTGGCTCCGTTCCTTGTCTTGGTTGATTTTGCGTCGTGGACATCAGGGCCACTTTTACAAAAGCACAGGTGCGTGCGGCGCTGTCTAGACCAATTCTCTTTTGCTGATTTTTTTGATATGCTTATGATGAAAAGCTGTGAGAAATACATATCAGCCCGTTGGAGTCTCCTGTTCCTTGCGGGAATAGCTTTTTTTGTTGGGCCTCGAAAAACCTACCATGTGTTCGACACTGCTAGAATCGCTATTGCGATATTAGTTGTCGTCAGAGTTGGGCCACGATATTGGGGTGGCAGTTCGTGGGGCTTTTATTCAAGGCGCAGTTGAATTGAATCCGCTTATTCGCAGACGGCAGAGCCCAGGCGCTTTCCGGCGGACTGGAGATTCGCGGACTTTGTGTATCATCACGTGGCGACCTTGATATAAATTCCAGATCTCAGATTGCCTCCGGTTACGGCTCGCCTGTCAGTGGAGATCTCTGTAGAAATGTTGTCGAGAATAGAATGAGGTGTACCTGCGTATACGAGCGCTTGTGTCTTTTCGTTAAGAGATGAGAGGTAAAAAGATAGTGTTTTTGCTGAGAGGTGGAGTTCTTTGTATGATCGGTTCTGGCATTCGAAGATGATCAGGGCCTTCTCGATGGCGGGGTATTCACGTAACCCGGACGACTCTTTTGAATTATAAGCACACGTAGGGTACGTGGAGACAATCGGCATCGGATCACCCTGGCCAGTAGTACAGCAGCGCGGCAACACTATGCAGACCACGCCGCACTAACTCGAGACCTGGCCGAAAATGGGATATCAATGAAGCCAGAAGTGAAATGCAGATATCTTCTCTTTTTCGAGTCATTAACAGTTCTATTCATGAATCATCAGCGGGTCCTGAACGTGAAGCATCAATTGCAGCAGTGTTCCAAAGAAGCCGGCCCTGATACTTCCTATTTAAGTATCTGGACTTCACAACCTGCCCTCAGACATGCGGAACTGACACATGAAGGAAAAAAAATCTGTAGAGCATTCGAGCTGGTAGAGACAGTCGTTAGCTATAGTTTTTGGAATAATTGAGGGCGAAATTAGAAATTATGTGGGAGTTGTTCGGTTTTCTGGGCTAGCAAGGGTGCCCGATGTAAGGTTCGACGTGGGAAAGTGGAATACCTGATCACTGTTGTCGGAACTTGAATTGAGGTGAACAGCGACCACTAACACCTACTGAACACTGAGGCACTCGTACGAATATTTCTTTAATCTTTCTCTATAAATTCTGATTTTTGCTCGACAGGCTATGCATAGTAGTCCAAAAGCGACTACGCCTCGCGGGACTCCCTCTCGTCGCGGCAAATCCCCTCGATTTACTACTCCGAGTCCTGCCCAGCATACTACTGGCATTCTCCCGCCCGAGGGTTCAAAAGATTTAGCCCCTTCCTTCTTTTCTTGCCTCAGCATTCCAGTTGAAGGTGCAATTCCTATAGAAGATAACTCTTCAGCCGAGAAATTGCCTTTGCCACCCTCCGATCTACCTTCTTCCGTCGAATCCAAGAGAGCCCCTCGCAAATCTAAAACAGATGCTCTGGCTGCCTTGAATAGTCACGCAAGGGCTTCCTCTGTTGAAGTAGACGACTCCATGTCGTTAATCTCTTTAGAAGAGAAATATCGTCATGCCGCCCCCATCCCTGTTTCCCCGGTTCTTGATTTATCATCCGTCAAGACAAAGAGTCCTCGTCACTTTTCCCATCCGAAAGCTGTCCCACGTCCCTTCGGATTACAAGACTGCCCTGAATATTACCCTACCGTGGAGGAATTCAGGGATCCGATGTCCTATATCAAGTCTATCTCAGACAAAGCCAGAGAGTACGGCATCTGCAAGATTGTTCCTCCAGAGGGCTGGAATATGTCATTTGTCACCGATACTGAGGTTTGTTGCCCATTTATAGGTAATTTTTTCTGCCAATTTAACCTCTTTCCACTTCGATCAGAAGTTTAGATTTAAGACAAGAGTGCAGCGCTTGAACTCGATCGAGGCTTCCTCCCGGGCGAAGCTGAATTTTCTCGAGCAACTTTATCGGTTTCACAAACAACAAGGCAATCCTCGTGTGGGGGTGCCCACGATCAATCACAAGCCACTGGATCTGTGGCTGCTGCGTAAGGAAGTTCATAAGCTTGGTGGCTACGAAGCGGTAAAAATTGTCGATACTTTCATCTCTACTGTGCTGATTTTATAATGTCAGGTGTGCAAGAACAAGAAATGGACCGAATTGGGCCGTATTCTTGGCTATTCTGGAATACAAGGGCTTTCGACGCAGATGAAAAATTCTTACGCTCGAGTCGTCCTCCCATACGAAGATTTCTGTGAGAGAGGAAGAAATACGCCGACTTCCTCCCCTCGAAATTCGAAGACGTCGAGCAACGGCTTGACGGCTGGAAAACTGTCCCGACTCAGCGCCACACCGGTTAACCCGAGCGATGACAGTATTGCTTCTAGCCCTCTAACTGCCAGCTCTAGTCCTCTATCCGAACCCCCGGAGGAGAGTGAATCTAAGGAGCAAGCGACAAAACCTCGAAGAAGCACGCGACAGAGCTCACAAGATCAGAGCAATCGTAAGCTCTTCTTGCCACCCTTTTAAGTTTTCATATTTAGTATTCAGCGACAGAAACGCCGAAGAAAGCGGCTTCAACACCTTTGCTGTCTACTGCGCTCATCACCCCAACTTTTTCGGACGAAAAGCCAGTGAACAAACCTCGCGAGGCAGGAAATGAGGTATGAGCTATTGGTTCTCTACCTGAAAATTCCTCAATATTCTATTCAATCGTAGCACTGCGAAATTTGTGGTAAGAAGAATCGCGGCGAGCAGATGCTACTGTGTGATGGCTGTGATTGTGGTAAGAGACCCGAATATTTATTTCTCCTTGTTCCAAACCTTATTTGCAATAGGATTCCACATGTTTTGCCTTGACCCCCCATTGGATTCAATTCCAAAAAGCGAACATTGGTACTGCTACTCCTGCCTTTATCGCACAGGCGGAGACTATGGCTTTGACGAGGGAGAGGAGCATAGCTTATCCAGCTTCCAGGCAAGAGATGCTGAGTTTCGGCGTATGTGGTTTACATCCCATCCACCACCTCAGCCTCACCCTGATGCTATGACGGACGACCCCACTGCTAATCACTTCGGTAAATTGGTCGTGTCCGAGTATGACGTCGAAAACGAGTTTTGGAGACTCGTCCAGAGTTCAGATGAAACAGTTGAGATCGAGTATGGGGCTGATATTCACTCCACAACTCACGGAAGGTACCTAGTCTCGAGTGATATTTTATTTCTATCATGGTCTGACATATCCTTTTCTGTAGCGCTATGCCCACTCTAGAGACGCACCCTCTAGATCCCTATTCCAAGGATCCTTGGAACCTGAATAATATTCCTGTCGCACCCGACTCCCTGTTGCGGTACATTAAATCTGATATATCAGGTATGACAGTTCCTTGGACCTATGTAGGAATGGCCTTTTCTACTTTCTGTTGGCACAATGAGGTAAGTGCAGCGCTTGTGGCGATGCCAACAAATGACGAATGATACACATCTTTCAATAGGATCATTATACGTACAGTATTAACTTCAGTAAGCAGAGCTTCTGACATCGAATTTTATTCATCTCAACATCTTACAGTGCACTGGGGCGAGACCAAAACCTGGTATGGCATCCCAGGTGAGGATGCGGAAAAATTCGAGGCTGCCATCAAATACGAAGCACCCGATCTTTTCGAGACTCAGCCAGATCTGCTCTTTCAGCTGGTCACGCTCATGAACCCAAAGCGTCTCACTGACGCCGGCGTTCGTGTATATGCTTGCAACCAAAGGGCTGGTGAGTTTGTTTTGACATTCCCGAAAGCATATCATGCCGGATTCAACCATGGAGTATGTCTTCCTTAATTTTGACCATTGCTTCCTTTTCTCACGCTCCGTTAGTTGAATTTCAACGAAGCGGTTAATTTCGCTTTGCCCGACTGGCTTCCCTATGGTCGTGATTGTGTGCAGAGATATAAAGCGTTCCGGAAGTTGCCTGTGTTTTCTCATGACGAACTGGTCATCACTATCACTCAACATTCCACATCTATTAAGACCGCAATGTGGTCAGTTTTTCCCATTTCCCATTTTCTGTTAGACGTTATGCTCACTGGCTGGCGATTAGGTTAACTGACAGTCTCAAGGAGATGACCGACCGAGAGATAAACAATCGCCAAAAGGTCCGCGCTTTGGGCTGCGGCGAGACTCTGGAGCCTCGAGATCGACCTGAAGACCAGTATCAATGCACTGTGTGCAAGGTCTTCTGTTACCTCTCTCAGATTACGTGTCCTCATAGTACCAGTGTGGTTTGCGTGGATCATATCAGCCTACTCTGTGCCAAGTGCGACGTCAAATCTTTGACTCTCCGTCTCCGCTTTTCGGACCGCGATCTTCTCGATATCCAAGCTAAGGTCGCTGAACGGGCAGCAGTACCATCTTCTTGGAAGGCAAAGCTTGACAAGGCGCTTTTAGAGAGCTCCAGACCGTCATTGCGCCACCTTCGCGCTCTTCTTGCGGAAGGGGACCGAATCCATGTCAACTACTATCTTCCTGAGATATACACGCTTCGCAAGTGTGTAACTCGGGCTAGCGAGTGGGTGGATGCTGCGAACTCCTTCATCATGCGTAAACAGGGTCGCAAACGACCTCGACGGTCACGCGGCCGTCAGGCGCAAAACGAGCTTGACGAATCGGGCGACAGGCCCGAAAAAAGTCTCAGCGAGCTTTATGACTTGCTCAGTGAAGTCAATATTCTTGGGTTCGACTGTCCTGAGATATCCTCTCTCCGTACACTCGCCAACCAAGCTGAAGAGCTGAAGGTTTCGGCTACGAATCTTCTTCAGGCCTCCAACGCCAGCCGTGCTCGTGAAGGGTACATGCAGCAATGTCAGAAGCTCGTACTAGATGCTTCATCTCTGAACGTGATGATCGATGAGGTCGTCGAAGTCGAGAAGATCGTCGATAGAGAGCAGCTTCTAAAGGAATTGGAAGAGAAGCTGGAGGATGGAACCTCCTTAACTCTCGATGAGGTCCGGCAACTCCTTACTCGAGGCCGATCGAGCAACCTTCCTCCTGACAACAAATATATGAGAACCTTGGAGGCCAGATTGCACGCGGGTACCAGCTGGGAAGATCGCGCGAAGGACTTGCTCGCTCAGCCGATAAAGACGATGGAGGAATTGGACCAGTTCGCGAATCTGGATCCAAGCATCCCTATCGATCCCTCTGTCCTCGACCGCCTTATGTCTGCTCGTGCCAAGGCACGCGACTTTGAGAAGACTGCAAACGCTTGGTTAGAACCTGAGCCTAGCGCTCCTAAACCCAGGCCTACCGACGTCATAAAACTTGCCAAACGTGCCGAGAAAGAATTCAATTTGGTTGCCCTGCAGGAAGTGCGAAGCATGGCTCAGATAGCCAATGAGCTCGAAGAGCGTTCCGAGCAGCTCTTGAAGTATACCTATACGCGCGCGCAGAATGAAGATGTATTCAAGTCGGTCAAGGAGTGGAAGGCTTACGCAAACGAGCATCTTGCAATTTTCTCGTTGCCGAACTTCGAGAAGGTTGATGCTCAGGTTAAAGCTCATCAACAGTGGCTGTCCAACTTGCCTTGGTATTGCCCGAGACATCGTACGGCTCATGGCCAAGCGATATTGGATGATGTTATTGAATCTACTCGTCCTGAAGATGATCAACCGCCTTCTGATGAGTACTTCACTTGCATTTGCACCAACCCCGTGCGCCCTCCGCCCCCGGGTGTTCAGTCAGATGCGGTACAGTGCGATCACTGCTTCGCTCGCTTCCACGGCGAATGCGCGAAGAACGGAGGCTCTTGCCCCTTCTGCGATCACCATCATTGGAACGGTGAGATTCACAAGGAACGAAGCTGGCACTTCTGTTACTTGCCTAACCTTCTCGTTTCTGCGCCGGAGCTGACTAAGAAGTTCTCGGAAGAGTGGAAGCAACTCGAAGTTATTGTTCATCGGATAGATCGCTTGTCTGCAGTCATCGGCCAGTTCCTCGCCTATACTTCTCAGCCCGCCAACCAACATCCCACCTATATACATCAGGTCCGGCATTATATGCGCAAGCTGTATAAGATACAGTTTGCTGTTTCCCCTAATCCTGAAGTCTCCTTTGGTCTTGATCTTGCTGGTCTACATCGGATCCTTGCTGGTCGCCCTAAGAAGCGAAGAAAACCCAAATTCCTCTTCGGTCAAGATTCGGATAAGGACTGGGCGGACGGAACACGGTGTATCTGCAGAGGCCGGACGCCCTATCTGCTTGGTTATCCCACTGTACAATGCGATCAATGCAACAGATTGTACCATGCAGGATGCGTGTTTTTCCGCATAGAACCAGATGGCATAGCCTCGTCGAGTGCTAAACGAATGTTCACATGCCCCCTATGCTGCCTGCGCAAGAACAAGCAGTATCCGTATTCCGAAGTCCGAGTTAAGCCCCCACGTAAGTTTCTTAAATGTCTACCTCTTTTTTCAGCTCTAATTCTGTATATAGCCGAAGAGAACCTTGCTCCAGAGGTGTATATCAACACAAAGGAAATGCTGGATACGTTCAGTAAGAGCCTTATATACAAGACAATGGGCCAGCCTTACACCCAGACATTATTTGTCGAGCTCGTCAAGTTCACACCGGGTCAGCCGGAAGGCAATGCTGGAGGATCCTCGCACGCATCGACTAGTAGTTATCGTGCCTACACTTCAAGTGATCCCAGACCTCCTCTCTCTCATCCCGCTCATACTCCCATCGCTATGCCAGCACCGTCTCCTGTCACTGTAAATGGCAACAGTCAGCATGTACCTCCTCCACCGTGGTCAAGATGGAGCACTGTGGCAACTCCATCCCGACCACCTTCAACTCAGCGGCGACAAGCTGATTTACCGCGTACAACACCTCAGCCACCCCCACCACCGCCTTTGCGGAAGCGAAAGCATCATGATGATTCGTTACCTCCTGAAGATCTTTTGCCGCCGATGGCAAGCCTAGAGCGGTCTCCCAAGCGGCGCATTGTTCTACCTCCACCTCCTCATCAAACACCACTACCTCCAATCCAGACACAACCTCGGACGCCTGTACTTCCGCCACCACCACCGCAGCCTGCTCAAACGCAGACACTATCACCTTCGTTAGCCAGACTGATGTCTCCCGTTGATCAGATATCACCACGACAAAGTTATGTTCCACCTCCTTCTACAGCGACAAGAAATGGCCTTGAGAGCCATCACAACTCACCCCTTATGAGACCTGGCGGAGTGGACATTCTCAACTCTCCACCAATGCGTGGCCTAGAGAGAGAAAGCCCTCGGATGGTTCGGAGCAGCATTGATTCCGGGCCATTACCTCCTCCTTCCACTATAAGGAGCGGGCATGACATATCGCATCGGTCACCGCCACTGCGAAATGGTATTCCAATTGGTTCACCTCCCATGCGGAATGGGATTGATGCGCCTCCGATACGGAAGTTGATGATGTCGCCAGGCAAACCATGATATCGGACTTGACTTGGTTTTTTTTGTTTTCCTTTACCTTTACTTGGGCTAGCTGTGGGCCTCAAATGCTTTCTCTTTTGTGTTCGTAGCGCTGTCTCATGTCTCTTCCCCTTATGTATCCTTTACAAATAGAGAACGACTAGTACTGTTGAGAGGAAAGTATTTGCTCTTGTACGTCTGGATAATAGTTCAACTACTGGGTTTTAAGCTGTCAATTTTTGGCACAGAGTATCCTGACCGCTGTAGCATGAACATGAGATAACAAACGCCAATGTACTACTGAATGCAGCTTCCGATTCCAATCCGATTCCTCCTCTCCTTTAGTGATAAAAAAACCATTGTTATGCAATGTCCGTACAGTCTAAACTTGATAGTGATAATGCGTGATGCTTTCTGAACGTGGACGTAAAATATTCATAAAATGTAGGGTAATAAATCATGACGACAACGGACAAAGAACCCAACCCCGAACACCAAGAAGAAAAAAAAAGGCGATTGGTTATAAAGAAAAAACCGCAATCAAGCGAAAGACGCTTATTCACGAATAAGATATTGATACGAATGCACGAGATGAAGGAGAAAAAAAAGATGTGGGGTCACCTTTCTATCGATGCAAGAGAGCTCTTGACCCTCCACATCTCACTTTTTTGACATGAGTTTGTATGTCGAATACCCCCCAATAACCGCAAACGCCGCCAGGCACGCGATAATCGATACAAACCAGTTGAAGTTTTCAACGTCTTGGCCAGGCACGTGGACATTCATACCCCATAAACCTAGACAACGGAGGGGCGAGGAAAAGTGAGCGTCTCAATGATGACCAAAAGAAAAAACCCAAATCAGAAAAAAGGAGGGGGGACCGCACGAGGGGGAAAAGGCAAGAGAGATCACTGAAGAAGGATGAGGGAAGGCATGCATACCGGTAACAAGGTTCATCGGAATCAGCACTGTACCAAGCGCCGTAAGCTTGCTCAACACATCGTTAATTTGGTTGTTCGCCTCCGTCATCTCAATGGAGATCTGTGCGAGATAATTTGAGTGCGAGCGCGAGAGGATCTTTTCATAATGGTTGAGTGATTGGGTCATTGTAATCAGATGGTCCTATATGGCGATAAGTAACAAAGGTCAGGAAACTGAGCAGAAGAAAGGAAGAACAGCTTGCCTGGATGTCGGATAGATATAACCCCTACAACACAGACAGAATTAGTATCCTAGAAAACTCTCAACCTACAAAAAAGACCACTGACAATATCACCCGTAGGTGCAACCTGCCAATTTTCATTACACCTTTTCGCTAGCCCCTTCACCACATCAGCTTTATTCCCCATCAACCTTAACAAACCCATAACCTTCTTCCTACACGTCCCGATCCGCCTTAACATATCACTCTGCTCGGTACTGTCCTTGAGTATGAGCACGAGCTCGTCGATAGAGTCGACCTCGTACTCGATACTCTGGATGAGCGGCCCAAAGGCATCAGTGATGTCGTCAATGAGGGCGTAGGAGATCCAGTCGGAGGTGACGGAGATATAGTCTTTTAGTTGTTTGATGCGCCGCCGCACGGCAGAGGGGTGTGGGGTTGGACGGAAGTGGAACTGGTTGTGATGAGAAAGAGGATCAGAATGAGGTAGAACAAAAGAGTAAGATGAGGCTTACAGATAGAGTGCCCTCTCTAAATACTATAATGTACATATTGAGCGGCTCGAGATAGGTCGGGCTATAAGAGTCTTGATCAAAGCTCCGGAAACACACAAAATAGTAATTCCTAAAAAGCTCGATCTTTTCACGCGTCTCCTCCATTTGAATATCTTCCGTTGTCAGTGGATGGATGGAGAACACCTTCAGATACGAATGCAATACGCAATACGTTAGAGCAGCCCAACTTAGATGTCCGAAAAAAACTTCACCTTACTCAACATTTTCATCTCCTCATCAGTCGGACTGAGCACATCCAACCACCACGTATTAGCGTCGGGATCATCCCCAAATCCTTTCAGCCCTCCATTGGACGCCTCTGCCGGTCGATTCCTGTACGACGAAGGCTTCGCATTACCAGGAAAATACCCCTTCGATCCAAGCCTTTTCTCCCCATTCCCACTCATACCTCCACCACTCCCGAGATTAAAACTGTTCAGATTAGAATTCGAAGCATTCTGCTTGGCATCCTTATCAATCCCAGAGAACAAATCTTCAAAGGACTGTCCTTCCGCAGGAAGCTCGCTCAGACTTCGCGCATGGATCGTAGCTGATAGCGAGTTGGAGTAGAACGAGAAACGGTAGGGCCTGTCGTGTCCTGTATTCAGGATCCCACTGAGGCCGGGTACAATGGATAAGTTTGCCGGGGGAGCACTCGATGAGTGCGGTAGAGGCGGGAGGCCTGATCCGCCTCCTATCCCGCTTCCAGGGAAATGTTCAAAAGATGCACTGGGCCCGTGTATAGCATCCGCTCCATGACCCAGAGAAAAGGCTATCCTCCCAGGGAAGGGGCCAGTGGAGGTAGTGCCGAGTGTACCGAGTGCAGCGTTGGTGTTATTATTCGTGTGCTCAAACAAAGCAAGCTTGCCGCCGATGCCTTTGCGGTGGAGGCGAGGATGGGAGTTGCTCTGGCTGAGTTTGCGCTGGCGGACGGCCGATAGTGTGGGCGAGGGTGAGCGGGGTATATCAGAGACAGGTGAGGTGGCATCTGGTGCAGGTATGGCGGTGGAGGCAGTGGTAGTTGCGGTGGTTGGAGGGGGCTCAGAGGAAGATGGAATAGCTCTAGAAAAAGAGCTTGTCGTCGCTGCTGGTGCAAACAGCTCATCCGTCGCATGCCTGACTCTATGCGGAGGAATGCTAAATTTTGTCGTGTTCGCCGGGGGAGAAGTGAGACCCAAGCTGAGTTTTTCCGACTCCGCAAAGGTCTCCATAGGCCCAAAATCGAAGTTGGAGCGTGAACCTGATGCTTGGTAGCTGGGTAGCGCAGTGAATGCAGAAGTCGAGCGGTCGTCTCGGTCTATCACAGGTGGCTGGCCATTGAGGGAAACGAGTAAGGATGGATCATGGGACTGAGGTAGATGATCTCTCAAGTCCAGAGCAGACGAGGATTCCCTCTTCGCTACGAGTGAGTCTCCAATATCAACGTCTATATCCTCTTCGGGTCCCGTCGCAACCTCAATCTCATGCTGCTCACTCGACGAAAGAGCAGCTTCATCCGTCTGGTTTTCTCTGTGCGGAATGGTAGGAGGAATAGTCACAGTGTCCCGGCGAGCTCGAGAGAGCTGCATGGCAACGGCCATGTCCATGTCCATGGTTTGTTGTCTTTCTCTGACCTGGGGGTCATTGGGATCGTAAGACCTGGCCAACGTCGGTGACATCCTCGGGGGACGGTTTGCGATGTCTGAGGCATCGCTGACGCTAACGCTTGTGCTGCCTCGGCGACGAATGGGAGAGCTCCCTCGTATGGAGGCTGGTGAGCTTGACAGCACCACTCCGTCAGACGACATGGACGTAAGACACAGAGAGAGATAAGATTAGATTACGATCAGGTATCCACTTTCCTTCATCAAGATTCTCAACGATGATCGTTGTTAATTCTTACCCCCAATTAGAGGTGTGTCAAGCCTCGCTCTGCAAGTTGACAAGGAAATGTTCTCCCCGCTAAAAATTAATTCATGGGAAATGGGACTAAAATTTTTTTGAAAAATTAATGGCTGTCTGATCACAATTTGCAGAATAACCAGGTTCATTTACACCAATGAAACAAAAGGATCTTCAGCAACTATCAAGATCCGAGTCTCGGGATTCGGGATGGGGAGCAGCAAAAACAAAACAACAGTCCGCGGCGTGGTTCGAACACGCGACTTCAAGATAGCATATTTATCCCATTACGGGAATGGCATTGCAATCTCACACTCTACCACTGAGTTACGCGGACCATTGTTAATACAATCATTGCGGCCAACAGAGCGACTCGATGAGACGAGCTGTCTACTACCCGTAGGGTGCCCATTTATGAGGTGGGTAAGATGAGGACCTCGATAGACTCATAGAGGGATTGGAAGTGGAAACCTAGTCAGCACGACGAAGAGGGTTAGGAAAAGGAGGGAATACGTACATTTGGTATCAAAGTACTGGGCTATGTATTGGAGTACCAAGCTTGAAGTATATTGTTGATGGAACGAAACGAGAATGGTGAAATGCATTTGAGCTGTTTTAATGCGTGGCATGAGGAGGTGTATGATTAGGAGGTGGTTATAGCGTTGACCTGGAGACCATTAAAGAAAGTATGATAGGTAAACAGGATGGGGAGCGAGGGAGTAGCACACGAACATTGGTAACGGTGCGAATCCATCTTCCGTCAGCCCCCTATACGTCCTCAGAGTTCCCCTGGTGGCATTCCCAACGAGTACATCAATCTTCCACTTCCTAAACCTATCCGCAAACGCATGAATAGGAGCGAATCAATAGGCTACATCTCAGCGCTTGTGCACCCAGGTGACCCACTGTATCCGCTTTCAGTAGGTACGCACAGTCTTCCTTGAGGTAGGCTGTAACAACGGGTTTGACCGACCGGCGAGAGCTGTTTAGGGAGTAGAAATGGTGTCGTGGGTCTGGTAGAAGCCATTTTGTTCTCATTTGATTATCTTACGAGACGTCATTGTCATGAATACCACCTGAATTCTACCAGGATTTGAGAGCAAATTAGATGCTGAAAAGAGAGCTGAACATTGAACGTTGAACATGGAAGATTGATCAAAGTTAGAGTGTCGTTGAGATGTCTGAGATAATTAGATGGCAACAAACCGAGACTTTGTTTCTCAGCAATATTACACGGTGACGGATCGTCCTCAACGACAACCACAACGAGCAGCGTCTCTTCTTCGTCGACATGAATGGCGTGCGCAGGTTCCTCGGCGGCGCCGTCTCGCAACCAGATCCTCCTCCTCCACCACTCCAAACTTCGCCCGTCGTCATCCCACCTCTCTTACCGAAAGCTCGACCGTCCTGGCCACCACCCCAGTCACCAACCCAACAACAGCCTCCATCTCCTGCCTCTAGCCCAAAAACCACCACAGCCGCCTTGTTCCTCAGGAAAGACAAGCAGCGTCCGCAACCTGGCCCTTCAGAGTCCGAGGACTCGCCCATCTCTCCTGCCCGCAGCAGCTTGAGCCAATCTTCATCTCCTTTGCTCTCGAGAAAGCCATTACCTGCTGGCCCTGACATTTCATCCTCACCAAGGTCGTCTGCTAGAGCTCCTGCCAGGAAACCTCCTCCCGATGTTGACTATAAGCGCACGTCTGGGATGCTCAACACTAGGGACGAACTACTACTTAGTCTCCTCGCTAGTGAGGCTGTCGTAGACAGCAGAGACTTTGAGATTCTCAGTTCAGAAGAAGTCGAGGAGCTCAAAAAGGTCTTTAACTTTCACTAGAAATGACATGCCCGTAGCTGACATCTACCATTGTACTTTAAACACAGGAACAACAAATCCTTTCCTCCCGTCTCGTCGCAATGAATAAGAAGCTAACCCTCGAAACCAAAATCCGCGATGCTGCTATATCCCTAAGCAAAGTGAACGCCCCACACAAAAAACTGTCCAAACAAACCGATGAGCAGCTAGACGTAGCCAATCGGCGCGTCGACGCCGCTCAACAGGAACTCTACAAGCTCTCCGAACGCGCGAATTTAGTCCACCGCAAGCTCGTCGAGCACCGCGCGGGGGTACTAAGCTATTCCGTCCGGAACATGGAGAAGAAGATGGCTCCCAGACTTCCCGACGGAGGTGACACTGATTCGGGATACGACACACCTCCAAATCCTATGAGTCCCGTTTCATCCGTAGGAACGTTCGCTTCTTCCGCTCAAACACCGTTTGATGGCGCGCATTTATTCGCCGGTCACGTAGATGCTGTGGTTCCCTCCCGTGTACGCTCACCTGACTCAGCACAGCGCGAAATCATCACACTCGAGCAGAAGCTTAAAGCTGCTACTGAGTCGCTTACTGCTGCTGGGAAGAAACAGGCTGAGATGGCGCGTGAGTTGTCTTTACTCCGGCTTGAGAAGGAGGAGGTAGAGACAATGATGGGGATGGAGTTGCAGTCGGCTGAGGATACGATTGCTGCCTTGGAGAAGGAGTTACCTAAGCTTGAAGGGCTTGATACGGAGCTTGAAGCATTGAGGGAGGAAAAAGCTGTTTGGGAGAGGGATAAGGTCGAGCGTGAGAGGTTGCGAGAGAGGGTAAACGCACTGGAGGCAAGTCAGGCGGAGAAGATTGGTGCGGATACGTTGATGGCGGAAGGGCGTGCGCAGCTTCAACAGAAGGACCGCGAGTTAGCGCAGTTGAGGGAGCAGTTGAATCAGGAACGGGAGGCGTGGGCTAAGGAGCGTGGACAGTTACAAGAAGAGAGGATGGATGATCTGGCGAGGTTGCAGGAGGAGATGGATCGTGCGAGGGAGGATGATCAGGTGCTTTTGAGGGATGCGAGTAATGAGTTGGGTCAAGGGCTTTTGGTTGTGCAGTCCCTTGTGAAGAAGTATGGTATCGTGCTTTTCACGAGAGACTCGTCACTTGCGGGATTACTTGGGGCGATTGATACCCACTTGGAGGGTATACAGGCCAAGTTGGACAGTCATGCTCAGGCGGAGAGTGAATGGGAGACGTTGAAAAGGAGGCTTGAGGAAGATGTTCGTGCTGGGTTGGACAAAAGAGATTCATTGAGTCGACAACTCGAAGATGCACGGAGAGAAAGAGAGGATGCTAGGAGAGAAGCGAGAGACTTGGAAACTCGCGTTAGGGTAGGGTCTGCTACATTACCACACCTCCCTTTACTGACAATCTCTCCAGGATTCCTCCTCCATCGCCCCTTCCTTCCCTTTCCCACCACCCACAGAATACGCGAACGACGCAGCCTCCATCGTCGCCCTCCTCCGGCCCGTCTGGGCCATCCTTCCTTCACCCGAAGCGCGCGCAGCCAAATTCACCTCCCGTACCTTCCGCCCTGGCTCCGGACCCAACTCACCTACAACCAACACACACCCCGCCATGCCTGGCAGCCCGCTCATCAAAGACTCTAACGCAAAATCTCTTTCCGACCTCGATGTCCGCTCCCTCAAAACGCTTTACGACAGCCGTCCTTCACACCCAGGTTCTCCCGGCTCTGCGGCGAACCTCAACGCGACCAACGCAATGTTCTCTGTGGAGAATTTCGTTTCGCGTGTGCAGGCGCTTATAGCTGACGACAAAGCGTTGATTGAAAGGCTTATCAGGTTTGCGCAGGCGCATGATTTGCTAAAGAAGAATGCGGAGAGGGCACAGAAGCTTGCGCAGGAGAGTAATTCTGCGCTTGAGACGTATCAGAAGCAGGTTAGGACGTTGGAGGAGAGGAATATGTCGCTTTCGACAAAGTTGGCTGCGATGTAAGTTCTTTTGAAGATCTGATCTGTTTATTCTAGCTGATGATTTGGGTTTTACTCTTTTAAGACAAGACGAAGTCCAACACCTCCAAGACAACATCGACCGTATCTCAGCTGAAAAGGCTGAGGTGGAGATGCACGCGGCGGAGCAAGCCGAGACCTGTCGGCAGCTGGCTGAGGCGAACAACACCCTCAGCGCACGCACGCTCACACTCGCGGAAGAGGCGGCTGCAGCGCCCGAGATGATCAAGAAGCAGCTCGAAGCTCAGCTCGCTGAAACGAAGGCGGCGCTTAATGCGGCGCAAGAGGAGGTCGATGCCATGAGGATGTCAGAGCAATCTCAGAGGATAGCGCTCCTTGATGAGTTGAACTCGATGCAGACTGAGAATGGGCAGTTGAGGGCTCAGTTGAGGGCACTTAAGAAGTAGTTTTTCTTGTGCGCTTTTTTTATCTCTTTCTTGTATCTTTTTTTCCCTCCTTGCTTGGTCATTATATCGTCTTTCCTTTTTGAATTATCGTGAGCTATCTCTCACTTATTGCCTACGCACGCATCTTGTCATCTGTATTTTTGGTCTGCATCTCATATTTAAGTAGATACTTAATAATCGAGCGCTTGAGGCACCGTTTGCCAGGACACGTTGGTATTTTTCTACCCTTACTCCAAGCCCCCGTTGTCTAATGGTTATGACGTCAGACTTCTAACTTTACTGTGGTTATCTGGAGGTTGCGGGTTCGAGTCCCGCCGGGGGTTATATGGGAATGATATAGACTTTTAGCTCAAGTTTAATTGATCGTTATGGTGTGCATAAAATTTTTTAGCAGTATCACCAACTAAAACAGATCGTCCGGTTTCCATCTGACTCTCCGTATTGCCATCAGCTGGAGTGGCGAGATGGCCGAGCGGTCTAAGGCGCCAGAATCAGGTAGTTCTTCATCTGGTCCGAAAGGGCGTGGGTTCGAATCCCACTCTCGTCATATTGAGTTGTGCAATTCCTTTTTCTGCAGGTTCTCAGAGGCCTGCCGTCGATGACCGCTATTTTTGGGAATTCCAGTGCCTACTGGGGAAAAAGGATGATGTAATGTTTGGTTCTGACGGCGATAACAAGCAAAGCGGATTTGGTAGGTTGCAGCCTCGGGCGGAAAGAGACGAGCAACAGGATGTCATGTCTTTCACCTTCAACTGGCCTCGTTTCTCGGACCAGTTTCATTACGATGCTATACAGATGCTCAATAATGCTCTTAATAAAGGCAACAAGCCTCCCGTCATAGCAGACAAGATTGAGGTGGTCGAACTTGAAATGGGTACAGAAGTGAGTCTTGCACATCTAGAATACTTTACTACATGTTCAAGAATTTCTTAGCCTCCGGAATTGGAGATTCGAGAGATTGGTGAACTTACTGTGGACCAATTCCGAGGAATTTTTCGTCTTTCGTATGCAGGTGATGCGTATCTGGTTTTGAAGACAAAAGTTCAGGTAAGTATATCTTTGATGGAATTGACAAGTTTTTTTTAAACATGCGCCCAGGCAAATCCATTAAACCACAAACAACCTGATATTCACTTGATGGCGGGCACCAAAGGAATGCTGGCAGCCAGACAACCCCTCGTAGTCCCTATGTTACTCCGTCTCTCTCAATTCAAACTACGATCCATAGTCGTCTTGGTTGTATCCAAACAAAAGGGTATCACTCTCGTATTCAAAACCGATCCCCTCCAAAACGTGGACATCAGTAGTACTTTCGACTCCATCGCCGTCATACAAAATTTCATTCAGCGAGAGATCGAGGGACAGCTGAGGCAAATGTTCAGGGAGGATTTACCAGGTATTATTCATAGACTTAGCCAGCAATGGATAAAAGCCAAAGTCGAGGCACCTTATTTATCCAAACGATCATCCGCTCCTCCAAATCCTCCCTCTAGCATTCACCCACCTAGCGTTCACCCCGACCCTCTTCCGATACCTGCCCCTCTGTCATTTCATAATGTTGCTGCAGTTCCAGCAGTGGACACACCACCTTTCCTTCGAGGACCACTCTCTTCCAGTCCCGCCAGTCTTCGACGCTCTCGTTCACACTATTCGGGTGCGTCCGGAACAAGTACCCGTCGTACAGCAGCTACTGCGGCACCTACCAACTCCGTAGCGTCACCTCCGCCCAATGATACTTCCACGAGCACATTCCCTGATCTCGAAAACTACGACCCCACTTACGGTCTACGTCCCGAAGGACTTCCCACTAAAAGCGTGTTCAAAGGGTTTCAAAGTCTTTTCCAGCCCAACCGCGGTCTTGCCGATCTTGCTGAAGAAGTTAGCGAGACTGATGGAGATATCGGTCTTTATGACTACGACGATGCAGACACTTATGACATGGTTGATTGGGACGATGGGATTCCTAGTTTTGCTGCTAGTAATTCTAGCGAGATGACTCCTCCCGAAAGTTCAGTGGATCGCAGCGTGGAGTATGAAACTATTCCTGCTGTTGGAGGGGGTACGATAATACGTCCTCGAGTGCTTCATTCTCAATCCATGATTCAACCTTCCCCCGACGTTGCTCCTTCATCTCGTTTACCTACCGGAAACCGTATGTCGGCTTCGTTCGACAGTATCCTTACCCCTCTTCATGCCGGTATGGTACTTAGTCCAACACTGAAAGGCGTGATGCGTCCAGGTTACAATCCATATTTTTCAGAGTCGGCTACGGGTATTTCCACATCTAACCTGGGTTTCCGCACTCCCAGTATCTACCTCGACACCCCCACCACACCTCAAACCGCTCCACCCTTCCTTTCGCGCTCCACTACTGGCCGCCGGCCGGTCACTCCTGATAGCTTAGAAACGCAACCATCTTATTCTAGTGGTGGTCACACGCAATCGCTATTGACTCCTCAAGAGGGCGAACCAGTACCCGTACCACCTTTACATCACACTTCCCATTCTCGTCGACCTTCTGTATCATCCAATGTAGACAATTCCAACAATTTCTTATCAAGTTCTCCGTCTAACTACAGTATCACTGCGCATGACCTAGAAGATGGCTCGCCTAGGATCGTCCTTCGTCCTTCTCCACTCAACAACACCTTACACCAGCTCTCCACCCTCAGTCACTCAAATCACACCCTATCTCCCTACACTCGATCCTTGGAACATTTCACCGTCCGAAGTGTCCCCCCACGATATACCGGCGGTCCTTCTGGGTTCTCTTCCTCCCCACCCAGGGCAAAGAGAAAACGTACATATCATCTAGGCGGTCAAAAATCAAAAGTGGCACCTTCACAAACTCCGCCCGAGGTATCTGTCCCTAGTTCCGATCCACCGCATGACGCCTTCCCCCACTCTCCCTCCAGTCGATCAGAATTCGATATCGACGATATGGATCGTTACTTCCGCGCTAATGATGTCAATGATCCCAAACACCAGTCCCAGCCACAACCAAACCTGTCCGGTGTGAATCCCCACAATTCGCCGAATATTCATCCAAATCATTTTAGGCTACGGTCTTCGTATATTCATCCAGAATAGATAGGAATTCCTTGTTGGGGATGCGATGCTTGTGACACGATGTGTCTGGACTCTGGACTCTGGACCCATATACATATATCACTTTTTTTATAACACTCCTTACCCATCTCAATGTTTGTATTACTATTTCAATATTTTTCCCATTTGGCATTTGTTTTGCAAAAAAAAATATTCTCCTCTTGTTTTTTCAATTATTGTGTATGGAATAGTGGCAATGGATGGAAGGCGTCCGATATTGGGACCAATGTGGGTGAAGCGTTGAGTTCAAAATCCTACAACGTGAAAAAAAAACCAGCCATTGTAATGGTGGTCAGTAGTATAATCAGGTCGATTGACCATTGATACCTACGTCCACTGTAAAACAAACGGTATGTCAGTCCATGAGAAATTCAGAAATAAAATATCTACGTACCATGCATACTAGGAAGCCTACTAGTGTTCTGCCTTGCAACCGCCGCTTGACGCAATTCACGAAAGTCATTGTTCGAATATGTCTTCGTTAAACCAGTAGCAGCAGGTGAACGGAGCAAAGCCGTGGGAGGAGACAGCATTATACCGAGAACATCAGGAACATTCTTTTTCGTGGGAGTCGAGGGTGTTTCTAAAGGAGTCAGAGGATGGAGAAGGTCTTGAATACTCCGAAGAGAGAGCACCAGATTTTCCGGTATCTCAATATCCGGGCTAGTAAGAGCCACATCTTCATCCACGCCCAATGCATTCTGCAAGCTCTTGAGTCGCTCAGCGGTAGATGGTAAAAGGTTCGCGAGCAAAATTTCGTGCACTCGTGACAATTCCTCGGCTTTTATCCCGCAGAGAATTTTAAGATTATTATCTGCTTGTGTTGAGAGCCATTCGATGAGGGAAAAGATCGTAGTGCTGGTATCGGCAGTAGGAGATACATCAGAATGGGTGAAAGCCGAGAATGCTTGTCCTATCTCCAGTCTTAACAATCTTGACTCGATGGATGAGGAAGGTAGACCCTTCAATACATCAACAGTCTTCGACCACACTTCCAAGCTCGTGTTGCTTTGAAGTGCTCTCAAGGAAGCAAGAACAGCAGCAAACTTCAAATCAGCAGGAAAGTCGTCACACTGAGTGATCAAAAGCTGCCCAACCTCGTCTAGAACAGCTGATCTGACACGAGCATTAAGCAAGCCCGACAAACATGCAGCGAGATTCTCAGACGCTTCAGGAACCTCAGACAACACTCCAGCACACCAAGCCGAAAGGGACGACGTCGGCTTGAGCAAGTGTGCAAGATATTGGAGATGATGCCCAGCTTTGTACCGTAGTACCTCTTGAGCATCTTCGCTGACCGCAGGATCGATAAGCAAACAAGCAACTTGAGAGAGCTGTTTCAATTCATCGATGAACAGCCATTCCGCAAGTCCGACGACACCTTCACTGTCTAGCTTCACCAGCCTCCTCGTGAATTGAACCTTATTCTCGACGTCTAACATTCGCAAGAATATTTCTGTTTCCGTCAGGACGCACGGTAGGACCGACAGTACCCAGTGGGAGATCTCTTCTTGGTCGTCACAATCTGACCCGGGAAGAACATGATCGATGAGCGTAAACATCTGGATTAAATGGTATGCAGGATCTCGACTACTGCTGTCAACAGCATGAGTGAGTAAAGTGAGGAGGATAACCTCTGCGCCGAGCTTTCCAGGCTCAACGACAACATCCCGCTCAGAGAGGCACCGTACGAGATCAAGGCAGGTCTGCCTAGCTGCTTGAGCAGATATACACGCAAGGCTATTTTGTGAGTAAATAGTATCTGCAGCATCCGTACACGCAAACACATCCGCGATACTCAGGACGAGAGCCCGCAGTGACTGCGCAGTCAGCGAAAAATGGTGCACCAAACGAGAGATGAGTCGTAACAAGTCTTCTGCCAGCTTGAACAGTTGCTCAGCCACATCTTGTTTCATAGGTACCGGGGGACAAGCCGTAACAACAAAATGGTCGTTGAGATCGCTTGCTACTTCAGCGAAAATGTCCACCAATCGCGGGACCAGCGCTACCGAGTGATCATCCCAAATGGTCTGCAGAATACGCCAGTCCCCTTTATCTGGATCGTCGGTCAACTCGCGGTCAATGATAGCCACAGATACTCTCAGAGTACGAAGCCGCCGAAGAGAGAGAGGATGGTCACTTGAGTACGCAATCTCATCTAAGGCAGCAGGTATTCCGTCCTCCACGACCAATGCTATTTTCCGCATTGAAAGCCTCTCCGATTCTGTTATGAAAGATAAAGGCTGCTTGAGGGAAAGTACGGTCTGCACGAGGCCATCACGAAGAATAGCTTCGGGGTCCTTTGCAAGCTCCGAAACAATTTGTTCTCCAAAAATGCCCGACTTTCTAGGGGTTTCGTTATCAGCAGTGATCCATTCCAGACGTCGTGTCAGCTGACGTAGCAGCAGAAGGTAGTTAACAATCTACAGTAAAAGGAATAGCTTGAGACATAGTCCTGGAGGAATACGATTTGATGCTTACTTCACGGTATCCATCCACTCCTTGCCAGAGTCGCAAGATCGCAAGAATACGTTCTCGGCAAAGATCGTTACCTAAGCTGTCCGCCCACGCCCAAACAACAAGCACACTCATAACACCAACAAAGGCTCTGACAAACATAATAAAGTCATCATGAGATACTGCCGAAGTATCTCGCGTGAACAGTCGAGGATAGAGCTGAGCATTCGGGAAGACGGGGTTTTCAGCCAACTTGTTGGCGAGGTCATCATGCATCATCATCGAAGCAAGCCAGATACCAATCGACTGTTCTTCAGCACCAATGTCCCGTAACATAGAAGTAGCTTCATGGAAATCTGCCTGAGGGTTCGTAAGTGCATCCTCGAAAATATCCCAGGCTTGCAACCGCGAAGTCAGCCGTTGCGCAGCTATTTTCGTTTCCTTGTTTTGCGTTGGGTCTTCGTTCACGTTGCGCAGAGTGTCCAAGAACGTATCACAGTCGAAGTGTCGAGCAATATCAGCATTTGCAGCTGCATCCAATAGGTCTAGGATTACATTTTCATCGAGCGTGGACTCGTCGAAAACTAGAGCGACATCCACATGTTGCTATAGTAATGTACTGTTTCAATACGATTCAAGTTAGTCATAAAATTAGACTTACACAGAGAGTCGAGGCTAGGGACGGAACTTGGGACGCGGAAATCTTGAAAATCTTGGCAAAACAGGATGCCTGATTATTCGTCTAGGGATAAATTAATTTATATTCTAAGGAAAGAGAAATGTGTGCCTACCTTGGGCCCGATCGTGCCAGCTACAGCCTCGGCAAATCTGGAGATGGTGTCCTCCGACACGTCTTCAGAAACAGGTCTCGACATAGATTCCACGGCTGTCTCGAGCGTAAAGTTTTCAGATGCGAGCAACTGATCCAGATCAGTATAAAGGTAGGGAAAATCGGGGTCATCCCAGTCATCATTATCGGGTTTGAGACAGAACATCAAACGAACGATGATGGATAGAGGGATTGAGTCGTCAATGAGGGCAAGAAGATTTCGAGCGAGAAAAGTGGGATCAGATGTATTGGCTAGATCAATGGATTTGGAAAGGGTATGAGGTTCGGCAGATGGTACGGGTTTCGGGGTATATGTGCTCTGTGGCGGTTGGACCTCTGACACGACATCACCATAGATAGCCAGCGAAATGGTATCAAATTGGCCCTTGACTATCATGAGACGTGTAGCATACTGTATTGATATTCAATACGCGTGTTTTATGCAAAATAATGTCATACCTCAGTGCCTAGGTCAACTGTGAAGTCTGCCTGGCCGCCCGCATAGGCGATAGTGCTCGGAACCAGGGCATTAGGCGCTCGCTGCTTGTCCTTGGAGTCTGAAGGGTTTACCGGGTGCGCATTGAAGAAAACATCGAGAAAGAAGGATTCTGGTTCAGTCTGGCTAGAGCCTATTTCAAAATGCAAGTCTCGGAGCAAGTAGAAAGATAAACATACGCCACGACGTCAGGACATTGGTCAAAGGGATGAGCACCAGTTGGAAATACACGAATCAAGGCTACGCGAATTGGAGCAGCAAAGCGGACAGCAGCAAGACGAGAAGGGCCCTGTGGGGAGAGGGAGCACCAGTGAAGGAGTTTCATGGGGAAAGAGAGTGCCGGACCGGCAAATACCACTTTCACTCTAGTCTCTCACCATTTCTTTCCATAAAAACACTATGGCGTCCATGAGTCGTCCGACATCAATCAAGATTCCTGCTCTTGATATCAAACCAGAACCCTCTATGAGAGTCAGAGGTCGTTCTGGCAGTATAGTTAAGGTCGAGCAGGTCGGGGTCCATTCCGTAGAGGACGTCCTCGACCAGAACACGTACGTCAACAACAATGCTAACTGGGTTAATGCGAAGGGTTTGTCTTCGTCTTCTCTGTCTCATTTTTATGCTCAGCTTCTGTCCCAGGCGCTTGGTTAATTCATGTAGTGCTAATATGTATTGGCAAGATCATCATCGACACCATGCCAGGGATGTCCCCGCAGATCAGTTGGACACTAGTCAACCTTCTTTATCTCGCTGTACGTCAAGCTATTGTCTGTGTGATACTAGCTGACCCGTCCCCAGCTATCCTACTTGATGTTTCACTGGGTTACTGGTATTCCCTTTCAAAGTGACCTCCATGGTGGAGCCTATGACGACCTCACTCTTTGGGAACAAATCGACGACGGAGCACAGTATACTCCAGCGAAGAAGTGGTTGTTCTCGGTCCCTTGTGTTCTGTAAGTCGTGCGCCTTCTACGTGGCGCACAGAAGAGTGTTAACACCTTTCAGTTTCCTTGCATCGACACACTATACGAATTACAACCCATGGTTGTTCGCCGTCAATCTTACTGCACTGCTCTTTGTTTTGCTCCCGAAGCTTCCTCAGGTGACTCCATTTTCCTTTGTCTCTGCCATCTAACTCACGCTTCTCTCTAGCTCCACCGTCAGCGCGTCCGCTTCCTTCCACTGGATCCATCAGGCGTAGCTACACCAGTGACACCGAGCTTCCCTCCATCGGGCGCTAGCACACCCGTTTCCAGCGGCGCCCCGCCCATCATCATTACCGAAGCGGACTTCCGGTAACTCTAACCTCGGGTTGCTCACGCCGGGTCCGTCTCCTTGTCATCTCCTTTTCGTGTTGAAGTTTTGCTCTGCATAGCATATATTTAATTACATTACATTCATTGGGTTTTTCCAACTAATCAAATCATCGCAACTCATCTGAAAGTCTGTGCAATTGACACGTAGACCGTCTTTATACAGGTAGATATGCTGCTCGATCTTAATTTTGGCAGCATATACATCTATGATATATCATATCTACTTACTTTCTTTTACTGGGACTGTGTAGGCAGACTTCTGTACTGCTGTAATCGCAAACTTCATAGCAAGTCAATGACAACAAATCGGAAAGTATAGCCCACACGTACAGATTTCTAAGTAACATCAAGATCGTCACTTTACCGACTGCGGGGATATAGATGGATGCCTAAGAACAGTGGAAAATGTGCGGCCGAACACGGAGATGAGTTCCTGCCCGGTGGAATAAAGCATAGATTATGGCACGCCACCTTTTCCCTGACAGTATTCTCAAAATTCTTTTCCGCTGCAACGTTTACACATACACAGCCATCTTTAAGCCATGCTGTCTTGACTTTATAGTCAGCATTCGGCACTGCGGACACGACGACATCGGCAAGTCCAAGGCATTCTTCAAGGGTTTTTTGTGTGGCGTGTACTACATGACGAGGGTGATACTTTCTCGAGGACGAATCGTCCGTGGTAGGCCGTTTCGTGTATTCCTGCAAGTTGTCATTTTGTCACTAGTTCAACCTCAAGGCTGACACACACTCACCTGTATTGAATCTATATCGACGGAGAATACTCTGGCCCCATCATTAGCCAGGAGCGCAGCCAAGGGACGTCCTACCACCTCCGACCTGCTCACAAAGCATTAGTCAAATACATTCATTCCTCGACTTGCTCTCCTCACCGATTGATGACACAGACCGTCTTACCATAGGCCCGATCGCCATACGGCAATATTTTATTGTACACGCCTACATGCTCCAAGGATTTGACGATAGCAAGAGGCGTGCACGGAATAATTGATTTAACCATCCCGACGGGAGGCTCGTCATTTTCCGCTACTGTCAGACCCTCTGCGGTGGGGGCAGTGAGAGATTGCGGGGAAATAAACCGAATACTGAGAAATCCAGGGTATGTCAGAACAGTCAGCAGGAAATGAGTTGAGGGCCTAACGTACTTGTGGTATAGATTGTAATGGAACTTGACGTGAAGACCTTCTACGTCTTTATATGGCGAGACGATCTAAGCATATAACCTTGTCTCAAAACATATATATCACGAGCTGTGAAATGACAAGACCTGCTGCAAGTAATGATCCTAAAAGCCGATTATCAGAGCCAGGTTCAGCTTTTCTCGGCTATCCTCAGGCTGCGCACCCACCTGTTGTGGTCCGAAGATAGGGAAGTAAACCTATAAGTTCACTTCAAAGATCAGAGCTTTAGTCAAAGCCAAAATCACCAAGTACACAAACCATAATCCCATCAACACTCTCATCCTCATTTGCTTCCATGATAGCCTCCTCTACACCCTCACCCTCGCCAAGATCCTTCGACACCGCAGCCCCTGTTGTCTTGAGCACGAACTCAAACCCAAGCGCCTCACATTGTTTCCTGGTGAATTCCGCATAGGTACGACTCGGATCGGAAGATGTAGACAATATTCCAACAATTTTCGGAGAACGCGACCTCTTGGCAAGCGTGGATTTTACTTCATCGCGGAAAGTATTTGCGATTACGTCTGCTTTGAGAAGTAGACCTTTGCCTGTGTACTCGGAGGACATAGTGTGTAAATGCAAGTAGCGCAGAAGGCTTGATCTACTGAGATATGTATGAGGAAGTAGATTCTGAGTGCTGAAAAAGTTGCAAGCTAAGTAGTAAGTACCAGTTCGCGATCTTGAAAAAAAATTAAATTAAAATTTAATTGCCTCATACAACTTCCGAGTCAAAAGTGGCCCACGGGCGCTAATTTCAATCTCCGTCCGAACTTCCGGAAGCGCGCTCTGGCGGCTGCTCAAGGGGCCCTCGGAACGTTGTTCTGGGATATCTGGTCGGTCGGTCGGTCGGTCGGTCTGGGGGGTTCTTAAAAAAATTACGAATCCTAATGGAGTAGATTCGTTGTATTTTGTTCGTTGCTGCCAGCCATTTTGACAGCCAATTCACTACTATATATGGACATACTATAGATTGTTGAAAAAATTCATTTAGCAGGGTCTTTCTGTGAGAGCATATTTCATCGGAAAAGGAACTTTATACATCATTTCGTACTTTATTTGGCTACTTCGGCATGAATTTCTACTTTTACTGTCTAACTTTGTACTGAATTCTCTACCTTTTACTTGGACTTTCAGCCACTACCACTTCTATGAATAATCTACAAATTTCTTAAGCACTTTGAATTACTTTATAACTTGCATAAAGATAGCAGAAAGAGAGTACTTTCTGATTATCATGCAATCAACTTCAGGCTTCGAAGCTTCAAGCTTCCTAATGTGCAACAAGAAGCCGAGACCACTCCATCACCGGCAGGATCTAGCTGTGGAAGAAAAATCAAATGTCCGACAGTGGAAAGGCATGGCCATAGATGCCGAGCTCACACTTTATGGTGCCGATGCCCTCCATGAAGACGCTGCAAATGCAGAATATTAATTTAAGGGCACTCAAAGTTGATGAAAAGTCTCAGAATGACATTAAATCAGAGCTCCAAGTTATTTGAGTGGACCAAAAGTAGAAAGTAGAAAGTTACAAGTACACTTGCTTACATTAAAAATTATTATGTACGTTGTTCCTTTTCCAATGAAATCTGCTTTCATATCTTTCCTTTTTGGATTTTTTTATGACATGTTAATGTGTCCTAAAACACTTACAAGGTGATAACCAATACATCTGGTAGTGCAAAGTAGAACATTGAGGGCAACTGGACGGTCAGTGAAGGTAGGTGAGATGCTGGGTGCACCGCCACTTGCCTTTGTTGGATAGTATTATGTAACATATACTACCATAATTAGAAGTATGTTCTCACACTGGTTGGTCGGTCGGTCAGCTCCAAGAGCCCTTAAATAAAAAATCAACCCTATATAATTTTTTAAAATCCAAGGATCCCTTGCGGCTGCTGGTCCTTTTGATTCTATTCTCTATTCACTCTTTCTGTTGGTCTACTATTTTCGTACCAGTCATGTCAGTGTTGAGGGCAATACCAAGTTGGCATGTATTCAATGACTCCAGATGACAGATGGTGATATACTTTCTTTCGAACGTTCGTCAGATGAGTTGGGAGCTTGTCTATAAGTGTCAGTGGTCATGTTGTATGGAACTCATTTTGGTCCATTTTACAGATTTTTATCACTGCTAGCAGCCCAAAATAAAACTACCCTAGCAGGCTTTGTTCTTCCTCAGTGCACGAAAGTCGTATATTAAGTTCGAAGCATAAATAAAAACTTTACGATTCGTGTTTCCAGGAGCCGCTGCACATGTGGCTCTACTCAATTGTAAGGCATGCTAGTTCATTCATCCTACCATCTTGGAATGCCACAAATCAAAGTAACATTCTGTAAGTACTCTCACTTCAGCTGAGAATTCTGTTACGCTGTACTATGACTGCCAGCTTACCTCGCTTTGCTTCATGCGTCTGATGATAGAACTTAGAGAACTTTGAACGGGCTCCAATTCAGTGTTGAAACTTGAGCTTGAAGTCTTGTGCTTCCGTCACTAGCTGTAGAGGGCTATGTGCTTTCAGGGCCTGGCGAATTCATCGAGCGTTCCCCTCTTCACTACGATCATCTGATCTGTGTCACCCATGGTAACTCATTGTGTTTTATACCAAATTGACAAGTACAAGGGCAGGAGTTTCAATGTAATTGAAGCGTTCTCTGAGAGAACACTATAATTATAAAGTCCCAGAGGGTGAGGAGTCCATGTAATACTATAATAATACTCACTTGATTCTCTACCCATACCCGTTATAATACGCCCCCTTGTATAATGTCCCAAGGCCAATTATAATATCTCTGTTTCCTCCTACCATACACTCATCTAGATCATTATAATGGTGCACTAAGCTGAATTATAATGGTGCCTCACTCTCTCTAACCATGCCGACAGTGCATTATAATATCATCATCACAATTCCCCAGGGAGAGCATTATAATACTCCAGGTAAGCTGCATTACAATGGCCCTATTCCCCTCAGGCTGCTCACCTGCCCATGGATTATTTTTATTCATACAATCCCTATTATATTAGCTTCTCATCTTACTATCTCCCATTGTAATGCTTCCGCTCGCAAGACGCCCATTAAATATGGTCCAGTAGGCGAGTCCTATTATAATCCCGTCGTCTCCCTGCCCACCTTCCCCATTACAATTTGCTCATTTTTATTCTTCTTCGTGCAGGGACCATTGTAATTCTCTATCCCCCCCTTGCCTCCCCATCACCTCTTTTGCCGTTCCCACCTTCCTCATTACAATACGACAGCCGATTTCTGTTCTCCTTCGCGTGATATCCATTATAATGCTCTATCCCCCCAGCTCCCTACTGCCCTGGTTTCCATATGATGGCTGAATCTTATACTCCTTCGCGCCAGATCCATTGTAATTCTCTATCACCCCGTCGCCTCTTCTGCCGTTCCCACCTTCCTCATTATAATACGATGGCCGATTCCTGTTCTCCTTCGTGTAATATCCATTATAATGCTCTATCCCCCCATCTCCCTACTGCTCCGGTTTCCATACGATGGTCGAATATTATACTTCTTCGTGCCAGATTCATTGTAATTCTCTATCACCCTGTTGCCTCTTCTGCCGTTCCCACCTTCCTCATTACAATCAGATGGCCAATTCTTATTCTCCTTCACACAGGATCTATTATAATGTTCTATCCCCCCAGCTCCCTACTACTTCCCCAGATTCCATACGATGGCCGATTCTTATCCTCCTTTGTGCAAGATCCATTGTAATGCTATATCTCCTCAGCTCCCTACAGCCCTTGGTTCCACATGCATAGCGAATTTTCCCTTCGTGCAAGCTAGATTGTAATGTTCTATCCTCTATTGCCCTCGATTCCCTACGCATAATGGGTAGGTTTCTTATTTTTCTTCACGCCAGCTTAATTGTAATACTCCATCCCCTTATCCCCCATCCCATGGGCAGTATTCTTATTTTCCCTCGCACAAGCCTCATTGTAATGCTCCCTCTGCCAGCTCTCTACCTCTCCCCTGCCCCATTATCATGCTTCATCCCCCTCTGTTGCCATCTGCCCTATGTCTTCTATAGCACAGTAGCACCAATCCGAATTATAATGCACATCTCCACCTGCCCTAGGAGGTTTATAATTGGTTTGGGACTTATAACGTTGAGGTGCACAGTAAATAGCAAGGTGTATTATAATCATTGCGAGGACTTTGTTAACAAGAAATGATTTTTGGTTTCGCTACATACATGCATTAGTACTGAGAATGAGCTAACAAGAATAACACGTAAGTAGTAACAAGAATAACACGTAGCACAAGTTAGATAAGAAGAGAACAATTGAGTTACAGTACTCAGACCCCTCTACACAGCATCAGCGGCGTCTGACTGGTTCTCCTTTACCTCCTTGCCCTCTCCTTTCTTCCCCTTGGCCTTCGACTTACTCTTTGTATTCGTCCTTGCCTTAGCCTTCATCCCCGGAGCTTCGATCCCTGCCTCCTTAGCACGAGAGGATGGTTGACGTTGACGTTTAGCTGGCGGGTCCGTGTTCTCGACCTGCTGAGTGGTTGTCTGCTTCCGTTTGCGTTTAGCCTGCGGCTCAGGCGTGACAATTGCAGTTTGCTCGTTTGTCTCTGGAGAGGGTGCAGGAGAGGGAGAGGGAAGTGTACGATCAGCAGGCGGAGAGGAAAGAGGCGCAGGGGGCACGACGGAGATACTTTGATCGCTAATCTCCAGAGAGGATGCAGGAGGGAGAGTGGGAACCGTACGTTCAGCGGGCACAGAGAGAGGAGGTGTGGGAGGAGTTATGGTATTGTCTGGGTTCGGGTAGGGAGTGAAATCAGTCGGCAGGGACAGACCAGGGTAGTTAAAAGCGGGTGCCGGAGCAGCATTACCCTGGGGCTGGGACGCTGGAGAAGTGGCACCTCCAAATGGATAATTGAAAGTAGGGAAAGCAGGGAATCTGTTGTTGGCGTGGAGACCGGTGAACGAGTTGTTCGTATATGTCGGCAACATGTTTTCATGATTGACAGTGGCTTGACTATTGTTGAATCGCCCATCAAAGCCTAGAGATACCTGCCATGAGAAAGGCACAAACAAATTAAACGAAAAGTAAAGTGTACCATTATTAAAATTGGCCCACAAGTCGACCATACCTCCATCAAAGTTACCGCCTGCTCCTACTCCACTAAAGTTACCACCTGCTCCTACTCCTATCAGTTGGTCAAACGTATTCCACTCCAGAGCACTCATCGAAGTATCTGCTTCACCTTTGTAAAGAGACTGGCAAGTGTTACTGATTTCTGTGAGGACGGTACATTCCTGGCTGTCAGAAGAGAGGGAACACGATAGAGTAGCTCCTGGACCATCTGCGGTAGGCTGTTGAGCAGGAGGAGTGACCGCGGTAGGCTGTTGAGCAGGAGGAGTGATCGCGGTAGGCTGTTGAGCAGCAGGAGTGACCGCGGTGAGCTGTTGAGCAGGAGCAGTGACTGCGGTAGGCTGTTGAGCAGGAGCAGTGGTCGCAATAGGCTTTTTGGCAGGAGAAGTGGTGGCAGTAGGCTGTTGAGGCGGGGCTACTTTGGATGCAGAGGAGGAAGAAACAGGTGTAACGACAATAACGTTCGAGTTGGGAGTGGGAGATACTTCTGTTTTCGGAAGATTAGTCACCGCGGCAGTTTCCTCCGTTCTGGTGGCTGTGTTGATGGCTGTGACAATAGAAGCAGTAGCTTCCTCTGACTCATCCAAGTCGTCACCGTCTGCCTCGCCATCAGCTTCGTCGTCAGCGTCGTTTTCCACCACCATTCTAGCAACACAGTCCTTCTCAGCTAGCAAAGAATCAGCGCAATCTCCATACTTAGAAGAGTTTGACTTACAAAAGGTAGCCGCAGTGTAGTCCGTAAACATCGTGTGCATTGTCTGGTAATGAACTGGGTCGTGCTGTTTCAAAGGTAGGGCCACTTTCGAGTTGGGTACAGATGCGCTTATACTGCATAATATAGTTAGGTTGAATATGAAATAAACGCCCAGTCACTTACAAAAATACGTCGAGCTGGCCATTTGCTTGGGGTCCAGCTAAGCAAATAGTCGCGTTCGCTCCGAAGAGTTTACTCAGGGCCTCTGCCAGTGGCCCCGTTACCTCTGCTGCTTTACCCCAAGCTCTTGAATACAGGTGAGTTCTGCGTGATAGCGGTAGATATGTAGATATGGAACTTACTCCTTGTAGGCCTTCGCATTGTTGGTCTGAGGCAGGTTTCGTTTCTTGTATTGCTCCATGGCCTTTCGATAATCTTCGTCGACCTTTTTCGTAAATTCGACCTTGAAATCCTCGTCTTCCTTCATCCATTTCCTTGCTGAGAAGCAATTCAACTCTCGGATACACTTGGATTCTGGTAGGGCCTGAGTCTTCCTGGCCTGTTCCCAGATGATGTCAAACTCCTCCTTAATACGACTTGCGTAAAATTCGCGCTGGTATGCTTGCGCAACGGATACCTTACGTGGCTGGCTTTTGATGATATCGGTCATATTTCGTAGTGCCTCTGCCAAGAGCGCCGAGTCGGTCCGTTTGGCACTCCAACGATGGCGGGCCCAATTGCCAATGCGCTATTAAATGATGTAGGTCTGTATGTTTTACTCGAGATAGTAGAAGCACACCTTACCTGATGCAATGACTTATAGAAATCCTTTCGACGCTTTTCCTCGGCTGCCTGTTCTTCGGCCGGGTACTCTCCAATGTCTTTGAATGAGTAGTCTTTTCCTGGCTCTGGTTCTGTCTCCGGGAGTAGGTCATAGCCCCACTTATCGATAAAATCCGTCATCGCCTTGACATACATGGCGCCAGGATCTGCTTGGAAATCTTCCTCCATTCCCTCAAGCACCTTCAACTTGTTGCCCTTTGGCCACTGCACGCGACCACGAGGTTTACCGGTCCTCTTGCCCATCTCGAAACGGAATAACGATGCCGACGTGGAAGAAAAGTAGGTGCAATTACAATTCAGCAAGCAGCAAGCACAGTGAGAAATGCCTTGGTTGAGCTGACCGTATATAATTATTGACTTCAGGAACATTTAATTTTCTTTTCCTGACTGAAAAGGTGATATTGTGACAATTCTTCACAAGACATGGATTTTATTCCCATCTGTACGTGGTAAGCTGTTCGGATCCCTTATTGGTAGCTAAAAAGCGTTAAAAACTCGTTCACACATGCAGCTGTCAACATTTCGAAATGCCTATTCACGCCCTCATTCCTTCATTTGGTGAGTATCTTCTGGTGGTTGCTTCTGGCCCGTTGTCACTTACAGAGCATTGCAGCTGCCATGAACATCTCGCCTGCAGCCAAGGACACTGTCTATTATGTCGTCTTCCAAGGGAGCTGCCCAGGAATATTCACAGACCCGTAAGTTTATACAGTCATTTCTAACCGTCACCGCTAATTATGTTGGCAGGGGCACCGTCCTGACTTTACTCGACCGTCAGGATGGGGCACATGTGGCTGCTTTTCATACTTGGCACGCCGCTCTAGACGCCTGGCGAGGAGCGATCACCAGAGGCCGGGTTAGAGCCTTGGAACCGCCGACACAGTATACGTGGGTAGTTCTTCGAGGCCGCGTGCCTGGTATCTATCTCTCATGGTAAGTACTACTTTGCGAATCCCTCAAACTTCTCATCTTCTCTGTCACCAGGAATGATGCTCATCGTCAAGTCCATGGACTTGTCCCTGAGAAGGAGGCTTCTTACCGTGTTTTACTCAGCTTCGAGTCGGCGGAGAAATGTTGGCTGCAAGCTCAGTGCAATGGCACGGTGGTCGAGGTTACAAATCACGTGCCTGTTGCCGCAACAGATTTGGAGTTTTGCAACGAATGTTCAGAGAATGACGAGGCAGACAGAGAGGATGAGATCGATGATGCAGAGGCCTAGAGCACCGTAAATAGCGTTCTTTTTTCCTGTCTTACAAAGCCCATTTTAATAGACCCAGATACACCATTACAAAAGACATTTAGATTTTCAAAATATGTACATCATACATCACAAAGCAGACAAGAAAGACAAGAAAAAGTGATTAAAATGTCAAATGTCTGGAGAGCCAGTTAGCAGAGAAGAAGACCAACAAAACTCTGCACGTACCTTTTACAGACAGGTTTGTCTGAAGTGGAAAAAACGTTAGTTGAACAGTTGGCCTTTGGATTGGCCTTTTGACTCAGTGTGTCTGGAGCAAGAACTGCGCCAGACGAGGACTCGTGGCTCGGTTCAAAACCAAAAACGAGCGTAGGTGAGGCGTGATTGAACCATTCATCATTCCATCCATCGTCGTCGTCGTCCCATCCATCGGTAGGCGAAACAGTAAGACGCGTAATCGGAGACAGAGGGTCAGGAGTGACAAAACTAGACAAGGGGAGCCTAAAATCATAGACTAGTGTTGGTGACTCATGATTTCCCACAGGAGTCATCGGTTCACCATCTGAATAGCAGGGATAAGGCGACCAATAGGACGATCCATCAGAGGGCGATTCAGTGTGGCGAACCAGAGTCAGAGTGTCAGGAGCAAGAACCATGCCAGACGATGGCCTACCCTGCTGTGAACTAACCGACCATTCAGACGGTCCATTGGAAGGAGACATCGCAGGCGACTCAGAGGAATGGAGATACCAGTTCGGGGTATCAAACAGGGGCTGAAATGCCTTAGTTTTCTGCTCCTTCATGCTACGTTTCTTTGGGAGACGCTTTTTCAGCGGGGTACGGGGGGAGGCCTCTGAGCAAGCAGGAGAGTTTGGTAGGAAAGCTGGCAAACTATACGTTGCCTGCAGAACAGGTGAGGAAGGGGGTGTACACGGTTTGTGACTGCATTCCAGTTTATTCACGCCAGCAAACTTCCAGGTTTTCCAATCAAAATACATGATGATGCACTGAGAAGAGTCCTGTCAGTATACAATCGGTCGCTGAAAAGCTAGATCTTGCCTTGACAAGGCGATGCTTCCACTGGCGCCGTTTGATGTAGCTCCAAGAGTCCCAGTAGGGTGGACACCAACTTTGGAGCCAACAGACCAGTAAAGTGTCCATGTATCACCAAAATAACACGCTATGCTGATCCTGTGGGTCATCCCGATGAGCGATGTACTCTGTATGGTGCTCGTTGAGGAATTCCTTCTGCGCCTCAGTCATGCGTGGAGGAAGCGTGCGTTGAGGCCTAGGATAGCTTCAATAAATGACGAGCGACATTAAAAGCGGAGGTACATACATTCTTTTCACAGAATCTGAGAAGGAACTTCAGCATACGACAGGAGCGGTTGGCCGATTTTTATACCAGATTTTATCGAGTCTTTGGCCCTTACCATTCTGGGAGTTGGCCAAATACAAATAGAAGGCTTTGCAAACACTCGCTCTGAGAATGGCAGCAACAGAAGGGATTACATATTCAAGTTGAGTTTGGTGGTGCATGCTCTATGTGTAACAAGGCGGCAATCTTACTGCTGGAATTGTAGCCTCCCCTGTTCATACCGTTTCTCTACCAAACTTTGGCCCCGCTCCGCCAAACAGACCATCTCGAGTATGTCATCAAGGACTGGATCCACCCTACATATAATCACCTGGATTTTATGGTATCCTTCGCTGTGTATGGATGTCAGTGAGAGCTCGCGATTACGATACTTCGATAGAGTAGCTTGTATGTCAGAGAGACAATCGTAGGCGTCTTCAAGGGGATTGGTCCCCATCCTTTTTGCGTGAATATACTCGTCGTAGAGTTTCTCCATGTAGATAGGTTGATGAGATGTAGGGTGTTCGAACATAGTCGTCAAGTGTTTGTCGATTGTGAGTGCTCGCCTCAACCATTTAGATTGTGTTGAATGGGTAGCCTCCCGCAAGTCCTGGCTATCCTGTACATCTGCGGGGCCTTGAGGGCTATGATAACAGTAAGTTATGCTAGCTGAACATTTGGTATGTTACATACCTTTGTGGGGAAACCGTATGATCAGTAGTGTCTTGCGACCCCTGCCTATCCTGTTGCTCCAGTTCCTCATTAGATTCCGTAGACCCCTGCCCATCCTGTAACTCTAGTTCTTCGTTAGATTCCATAGACACCTGCCCGTGTAGCTCTGCACGCAGGGCGACCTTTGCAGCTAGCATCCATTGATACCGTTTATCTGAGTGAGCTATTGTGAGTCCAGGGTACTTGTTTGAGCTGACAATGTCATACCTTGCCTACAACCAACCACTGAAATAATGGCTAATGAGGAGAGGAAGTGAGGGAAGAAAGCAGTGAGGCCAACATACCGAGCTTCCTGACGTTGGTGATTTATCTTATCCTTGTTTCTGAAGGAATATCAGCACAAGAAAGGTACCCAGCAATGATGTACTCACTTATGATAGTGTCTAGTACTTTTGCGTTGATTCGCGAGTTTCTTCTCCTCTGCAGTATGGTAAAGTCGAGGTCGAGGCATGAGTGTTGTAAGGAAACCATGGTCCCGAAGCATGGAGAAGATGACCCCCGATCTGACTTTTTCAGTTTTGCAAAGTGGAACATAGAAATGAGTATGTAGGAAGAAACAAACATTCCAATTTCATTGGTCACATTTTCAAGACCTCTCGACACCTGTGGCGTGTGATATGTTAAAAATATAGGTGTCAGGTATGATTTCCGAGAGCCGGAAGTGGGCGCTTCTGACTTTAGGATTTAGCTGCGCAGTCTGACTTTTTCAGCCGCGCAGTCTGACCTTTTGAATATGACATTTTCTTCCAGCAGAACATTGTTTTTCGAACATCTAGTGAACGCAACAATCGAGAGACTTTGTTTGCTACAAGAAATGTCTGTTTACTACAAGAACACGTTACAGAGAGTGGCTACATGAAAAGAACAACAAGAAAAGAACATGGTACAGAGGTTGGCTACAAGAAAAGACAGTACAAGACAAGGCGGCGCAAGATAACTAGTCTACTGTGGGGCTTTCTCAAGCAACTCATCGAGTGTGGAGAATAAGGCAATGTGCTCCTGGAACTTCGAATCTTTTGCTTTCATTGAGTCGTCGTAGGCCTCCGGATCGGCTGCTTGAAGTTCCTCCTCTGTCTTGCATCCGTTCTCCACCCAGCGAAAGATGGCGCCCACAGTGTATTGTGTCACAGAATTGCGCTCCTCCCCTATCCATTAGCCAAAAGGACATCAGATATCATATAACTATAAATTCAATAAGAGAGTGTACCCTCTGCCACAGGAATGTTGGAATGTGTACAAACTGCTGAAGGCAGTGTGATTGAGGACCTGGGAGGAAAGTCGATGATGAGGCCAAGCTCCCACAGGATAATCTGACCCCCTGCTGTATAATTGAACCGTCCGAGTCCGAGTGCCGTTGTTACACACCATCCAAACACCCAGTTTAGGAAGTCTCTGTGGCGAAAAGTCCAGACATTACTGCCGAAGTTGAGGGCGATGGCCGTGAATACCGAGTGCTTGAAGTTGCGGAGGAGATTGGGGAGAGCAGTGTAAACCGCATTTATTGTTTGTTGGTAGTGTGCATACAAGCAGGGTGCCCAGTGAGCTAACGCTGCTAAACCATGGCGTCAGCCAAATTGAAAGTTATCGTGAGACAAGCACTGCACTCACCAGATTGGAAAGCAGCCAATGCACAGAAGCACTCTTCGCCCACCAATCTGTCCAACATCGGCCCATACTTGTTGTTGTCTAGAGCCACGGGAGTTTTGCTTCCCATTCCCATTGCTACGCCGTGATTAAATGCCGGGAATCGGCCCCTCCGATGATCCTTCGCCTTAGATTTCAGCCCAGCACTCTGCCTTTCCCGCTCCATGAGTTCGAAGATACGGCCCATCAGTTCCATCCAATTAGATTGCCCCGGCCGGCCTATAAGAATGGCAACAATTCTGCCGAGGCTATCGAGGATGGGCATGGGTGTCAGTCCGTCCCAATGAATATGGCGAAGACAAAAACAGGTAGTGAGGATATGTATTTGATAGATAGTCTTGGCACCCAATCGTCCGCCTATTTCTTGCCACCACATTTGCCCCATTTTGCCGATGTAAGCCCCGTGGGCATAGTCAAGAAGCTCGGCGGGCTTGTCTGTAGCAATTGATTGAGTGGCAACCAGATGTTTCTGGCGAGTTTTTTTCCTAATCGCAGGGGTGTAATTGGGGGAATCTTTTTCCAGTTTTCTTTTCTTAGCGCGGCAGCGATTGGTGTAGCTCTGGGGGGAAGATGTGGAGGGTTCTGGGCCTTGCTCTAAGGGAGGGGATCGATAACACAAGGTTGTTGGGAGCAGAGAAGCAGGCTGAGATGGCGTTGTGGGGGCAGTCGAGGTATCGGAGATTGTTGGGAGCAGAGAAGCAGGCTGAGACGGCGTAGCAGGAGCTGACGGGGTATTGGGGGTTGGCGCATCAGGCACAGAAGGTTTCGGGCCTAGATCATTCGCAGTGGAGGAAGCCTCAAAAGATGACGTGTCCAGGGCGTGTTTTATCAATTCGCTGAAGTGAAAGGGAGCTTGCGGGAGGATGGGTTTCACATGGCAGTCATACTCTTTGCCATTTCGAAGCTAGAGAGCTATGAGCAGTCGAACGGTTTGTGATAGGAAAGGTTGCTCACCGTTCGCTGCACCACCCAGGACATTGCAATAGATTCTACTGCTGGGGCGTTCTAGTGGGTTGTTGCGTAAGGAAGGCGACGATGGAGCGAATATCGAGAAGAGCTGTCAAGCACGTCGAGGATACAGGGCGAATAAGGAGAAGCGCGGTCAAATGTGTCGACGTTGGCAGTTGCAGAGTGAGAAGCACCTGTGGTGGCTATCTATGAGAACCAGGGCAGAGCACGAGCAGGAGATGGAGCGTGTCATGACCACTGGGCTCCTGGCTATGGTCCTTTCCAGGTCCAATTCCCGGTATCTCAGAGACACTCACACTTGGAAAAGGTAGGATGAGGGTCACAACTAAGAACTTCTGATTATGTGTTATTATCAATCAACAAATGATCACATGACTTTTATTGCAGGCGCGTCACGCGTACACTAACGTATTCGTCAATTCAGTAAGTAAAGGGGCTACCGCCGCTATTTGACAAATCAGTAACTAAGGTATGAGCATACCAAGGCCAGCGGCAAGAGGCACATAGACTGCATTAGCCGGACCAGCAATGTGGGTCTCTCCGACATTATGCTTGGCCCAGTATGCGTTGCATGCGTCGACTTTGTTAGCGAAGTACTGTACTAATCAAAGCACTTCGTCAGGGGAGGTGACGTGTGACCTCTCTGACGAAGTTTTTTTTTCGTCACCCGCGGCGTGGCCGCGTGACCTGGAGCGAATTTTCGTTGAATGTTGCCAAAAATGGTAATTTTGGAAGGTTTTTTGCGCTTTTCCGGCCTCAGATTTCATCATTTGGGCCTGTGAACAGTGACCAGGTGTGACATTTCGTTCATTTTGGGACCCCTGTGACGTGTGACTGACGAACTGATTTGATTAGTACAGTATTGGAACTTCTGGCCAGAAACGCCATTCACATATTCTTGCACGCGTGTCCTAGGTATATGGCAATGAATGAGTGGAAGAGGCATACAATAAAATGTAAGAAACTTACAATCCACGAACCCAGCCAATTCTCTTCCCCTCGTAGATTGCATACCACCTCAGATCAGGGTCTGGCAGGGGAATGACAGCGCTGCATTCGGGGCAGATGAGCCCATTGCCGCCATTACCTCCTGGAACAGGTGTGGGAGTGGCTAATTAAAAAAGGCCTCAAACACAGGTGTTGGTCCAAAAAAAGGGGAGTTGCTTACCGGGGAGAAGACTTCTCAAATGCGCTTGAATAGCATGGATAACTTCCGCTGGAATAGCGAACGCAGCGGCAGGATTTTGGATAACAGAAGTGCCTAGAAAAATGGCTCAGTTCGGGTATAGAAACAGACGGTTGTGTCGACTTACCGCTGTTATGCTGGCTCAGAGAGGCGAGGTATCCATGCAGGATGGCTATTTGTTGAGGGGTCAAGGAAACGACGCCGATATTTGACTGGGAGGTTTGTTGGGCCATAAAGAAGGTGGTGAGAGGGTTGGGGTGAATGGTCGTTGGCCGGAAGTCCCTTTTATGTGTTTGCTCTTGGAGCTTCTTTGCCTGTCATCCAGATAGGGAGAAATCCAGCACGTAGACGCAGACAGAAGTAGTGGCGAGTAAAGAAGTAAGAAGCAAGCATCAAACTTTACCGTAAATGTAAATAGATGAATGTAAATAGATGAATGCTGTTGGTAAACAATGAAATGCCGTTGATAAACAAATAAACAGATAGCTGTACAGACAGCTTTGTTGATTTGCTGAGTTCTCTATTTGTGATGACGAAGGCCAAGAGTCGGTATCGATGTGCTGTAGCCACCAACTCCAGTATACTACCCTCCTATAAGCAGCAATCAGCCTTATCCACAACCACCCACTGTATCAAAGAGACAAAGATTGCCATCAAACCTCCTAGGAAAGCTGATCCATTAACTGCTTCAGGTCCTTCCGACTTCGTTTATGAAAAATCAATCGTGGATGACGTTGGTAACCCTTGCGAGCCCATGCAAGAAGAGCCCAGGTGCTTGAAAGTGAAGGTCAAGGCGAAACGATACAATGATTCGGTCAGTATAGGCCAAAATACTTGTCCTTACATGTCACCTCTAAATTGCGTGTCAATCTCATCTAGGATGTGCTGTTACTCACTTGGAAAGAGCTGCATAGGGATGAGTATCTAGATTGGTTGCTTGTTACTGAAGGGCATGGGCGCCTTTTCAATGAATTATGCAGCCACTGCAAGTTGGCTCACGCAAATTATCGTTGTCGAGATTGTCATGGATTGTCTATGGTCTGCAAAGTTTGCCTTCTGGAAGCTCATGTCTCTTTGCCCCTGCATCATATTCAGGTAAGTTGATTGCGTTACTACTTCAGCATCTCCTGACGCGAACTTGACAGGAGTGGCGGAACAATTATTTCCATGGTGTCTCGCTGCGGGATTTGGGCCTATGTGTCCAACTTGGTCATCCTCCCAGTGTTCGCTGTCCTTTTTTCTCAGACGAACGCAAAGAGTTTGTTGTTCTCGGCTGGAATGGCACACACACGGTACACCTCAAATTCTGTGGATGTCCCGGAGCCCCTGGTATGTGTGTAATCTTGGGCCTATGAACATCTCTGCTTACATTTGGCTAGAACATCGAAATCAACTCCTGGAAGTGGGCTGGTGGCCAGCTTCTTATAAGGAGCCGCAATCAGCAGCCACATTCGAGCTTCTGCGGAATTTCCATATCGTAAATCTTCAAGGTCACGTCCCTCCGACTGATTTTTACCGAGCGTTGGAGCAGATGATAGACAGCACGGGTTTGGTTAAGGTACCGGTAAGTTCATCCACAAATTAGTGTCAACCCACAGGTTAATGTGGCTTTCAGGATCAATTATCCCAGTTCATGCTTATGCTACATCAATGGCAGCATATCAAAACCAGGAAACGTTCTGGACATGCACACAATCCCGGAGGGTTGGCTGCTACTCAGCAGGGAAGCACCACAGTTTTGTGCCGTGCTTGCCCCCATCCTGAAATGAATCTTCCACCAGATTGGCAACGAGCGCCACCTAATCAACGGTATGCCGCTTTGGTCATCATCCCGTCCCACACGCTGATTACAGCCCTCAACTAGCTGGCTCTATGGTCTGTTTTTTTGCGAGGATGCTAATTTCAAGCAGAAGGCTCATGCATGTCCCAATAATTACCGGGATCCTGCCCTGGGCCCAGGGTGGGGGTGTTTTATGGAGAATGAGGCGTATGTCAAGGAGATGGCAAATCATGCTGATGAAGAGGAGGTAAGTTCTTTGCTGCCGCATTATAATGGACTGTTGTGCTCATTATAATTCAGATCAGTCATTGCGTCGGGTTCAACACAATTTACCAGTCAAACACAAAGAAGTCCAAGGGCCTCCATGCCACCGGTATCAGTTCCGTTACCTGCTCACGCCATGAGACCTTCCATCCAAATGGCGTCGGTGATCTTCAGAAAGGCGAACAGTGTGTGTTTCTTTGGATATTTAGCCGTCAATCAAGCTTACAGGCGTCCTGCAGATATTGTAATATGGATTACATCTTTCTATCAAGCATCGTCTCTTGTACGCTTCTACTGCTTATGGTGTCCTATGACATCGCGTGCCAATGGATGAAAAACTTTTATGCTTGTATGGCAAAGATGCCCCCGCACCTACATATGCCAGTTTGGCGCTACCTCTGGTTCAAGGTTCCCAAGTTCCATTTGCCAGCTCATGTGGACAAATGCTTTCCGCCCTTCGCATTCAATTTCACGGTCGGGGTTGGAGAAACAGATGGGGAGGCGATAGAAAGGAACTGGTCATGGCTTAATTCAATTGCTCGGTGCCTGTCTATGATGACAGCCGGAGCTCGGTGGGATACAATGGATGACTTCTGTAATTACTGGAATTGGCACAAGACAGTCCATCTAGGTCAGTGCAACATTATAATGTAAACCTTGCTTTGGCTGACCTTTTGCTCTAGACGACCTGCTTCTGAAGAAACTAGTAAAGGCCATTCCGAACGCAGTCATTTTTTCCCGTGCTTTCGCGGCTTTATCGGATGGCCTCTGAATGGATCACATGAATGATCTCGAAAAATGGGAGAAGATGGTGGTGGAATGGGAGATGGATATGAGCAAGCCGTGTCCCTACGACTACCTGGAGTCAAGTAAGTTTCTGGCACATTTTGGGACGCCCCTGTCTAACTTATAGAAACTCGCTGTAGCAATCACCATGGCGAAAGTCAAAAAGGCCTTGGCAGAGGAAGAGCACCAGAGAGAGAAGGACGGATTGAATCAGCTGGATTCTACAATGAGTGGGCTGATTATCGAGGGACTGGAGATTGAAGATGCACAGTACGTTGACTTATTCTCATTCTGAGTTCTTCTATTGATTCGTTTTCTAGACGCCTATTAGCCGTCACTGCCGAGCATAAGAAGCTCACCGTCATCCAGGAGACAAGCTTACAAACATGCCGCACAACTCTCCTCCGACATATTCGAAGGTTTCGTGAATCTCAGCTCCTTCATATGCCCGCCCTGCGTTCCCATATGGATTCCTTCCCTCTTGACGGTACCCTTCCCGAGCAAATCAAGCTCCTGCTTCCCAGTTCCCTCCTCCCTGATGTTCGCAAAGCTTTGTGTTCCGCTGAGCTCTCGTCTCTAGAAGAGCGGCTCTGATATGCCCAAGCACTGGAGTGCCTAAGTTGTCTTCGAGGCCAGCTGCACACCTGAACAGTTGCTTACAAACACTCTTCGCAGTTAGCTCCCTCCCAAGGAGTTTACACAAAACAACACGTACTTCAGGATCAAATTGAGGTGAAGATCAAAGCAATTCACCAAACATACTGTGCTGCTCGAGAAGCTTTATGGGTGCTCTGAGGTCTGGGGGATTGGGAGAGGGTCTTGCAGGTACTCAAACCTGAAGATATCCGTGGCATCAACGAGCGCTTGCTGCTGGACAGGGAGAAAGAGGAGTATCGCAAGGCACTCGAGTTGGCGGGCGTAACCCAGCAAGAGGTGGATAATTTGTTATCCAGGGTAGAAAACATTCCGACTGTTGGTATCAATCCCATTCTCTCTCGTGGAAATGGCAATCAAACACTTTCCTGGATTTGGTACACAAAGGTGACGGCGGAGAAGGGATTGGATGACGCGGTGCTCAATAATGAAGCGGCAAGTGCTGAGGAAATTGAAGATAGTAAGCCCTTCTCTCCTGCTATATCTTTCCTGTCTGATGTGTCGGAAGGCCTTCGTGTCGAATGGTGTAAGGCAAGGGCAAGGGCACAATGCTCCCGCAAGGAACTCCAGCTAGTGGAGGAGGAGATGCGGCGGGCGATTGAGTTCTGCCACTGGAAGCATCGGTGGTGGTTAGCTCAGATTTCACGAAGGTCTTGTGTTTCCAAGTGGTTAGGCGAGGGTTTACAGGCTTACGCGAAGGAACAAGCCGATACAGAACGGCAGCGGGCAATGCTGTGGTCTCAGTCCTGGGCCCTCATCCGACAACGAACCAAGCTCATCCTACAATCACTTGAAAACACGGGCTTTGACATCGAGGCGAATCTAAGTCAGCTAGTCGTGGAGATCGACGTGGAGCAGGAGGATGAGCTTTTGCCAGAGGATGACGAATTTGACGGTTGAAATATACCGGATTCTTTTTTTTCTTGGACTTCAATCGCTACTGCTGTTGCTGTCAGTACTATTTGTAGTATGTCATTCCTGTATGTCATGAAATAGTATGTTTTCTTGGAATTGCGTGATCTAGCCCTGATGAATGCTAATTGGATCCAACTATCATGCGGTGAGCATTTTAATGGACCATTATAATGGCTGCTGTCATTCGAATTGTAATTGCTATTGACGGAAGCGGGAATGCTATTGTAAGGATGCAAGGTACTACATATATTATAATAGCGGCAGGTACATATTTGTATCCGTATTTGTATTATAATGCCGGGGGAAGGACGTGCAGGACGGGGGAAATGCTATTACAATGGAAGTATGAGTATTATAATGGGACTCATTTTACATTATAATGTACGTCTCAGGTATTATAATGGCTGGGGAAGGACATGCAGGATGGAGGAAACACTATTATAATGGCAGTATGAGTATGATAATGGGCCTCATTTCACAATAAAATGTACGTCTCAGGTATTATAATGGCCGGGGAAGGACATGCTGGATGGAACCTATTGTATATTATAATGTATATATTAGGCATTATAATGGCGGGGAAACAACATGCAGGATGACATTATAATAGCAGGGAAACAGCGTACAAGATGGTATTATAATGGCAGGAGAAGGGCGTGTAGGAGGGTATTATTACTGGGACTGAGGGCGGCATTATAATGGCAGGAGGGAGGATCAGAATGTCTGGTATGGGGGATGGGAGAGGGGAGTGGCAAAGGATATTATTATTGGGACTCGGGACAGAATTATAATGGTGGGGAGCAACGTATTATATGGGGGAGAGGCATCATTATTATTCACCTTATGGCCAGGTAGGTACTGGGCGTATTATAACATGGCAGGGTTAGAATACTGGAATTACTTATAATGATGTTACATCCTCTGTTGTATACACACTGATTCCTTTTATTTACTAGATACCCCATTTAATTCCTCTGCTACACAAGAAACAACAGGGATTAGTGCATTGGGATGCAATCTTACTATCCAGCCCCTCCACGACGTTCAGATCGATACAGCCTCCCTTACATTCATCAACAGTACTGCGGCTAACAAGACCTCGGCAGCCTTGACACTATTCCCTGCCGAGTCTCACTCCACGTTGTTGAATTTGAGTTACGAATTCAGAATGAAATGAAGGATTCGTTTTTATGTCCACAGAAATCGGTGCTTTTTGGCCCTCCATACGGGCCTCCACTTTGATCAGCTTTTACTGTATATGGTCTGTGCTTAGTAATCACCCAAGGCATCCGTTATGCACTTTTGTCCTTCAAGCCGGCCTTTGCATTCGACTTCTACCTAATTTTTATTGCTCTGTTTTTCGGCATCGGTTCTCTATTCTCTAGGGTAATGTTTCTCTGTTACATAAATTGTATTTGGTGAGCTTCCCCATGCTCAATCATAGCTAAACAGTCTGGCTGATTTATCACGAGTCTATAGCTACTTATACAAGGTACGTTTCACAAGAATTGCTTATTTCTACCACCCTCACATTTCTACGTCTTCCCCGAGGCTTGTTTCTCCCTGTGCCGGCTCCCATATCTTCCAAGCCTTCCAGTCCCTTTTCCTTTTTGCCAGTTACAATAGATTTTCGAGCTCTTACACAGTTCTGCTCACTGCATACAGGAATAAGCAGCAGGTGATTGATACGTTGATACTAATACTCCCATTAACGAATTCATCCTGGCCTGCGTCACAGACGCAGGCTGATATAAAACAAGTGACCCCCAGGATGCTTTGACCTTCGCAGTGAGCGCCTCTGACTGTTCATGTCATAACCAAGGGGCTCACCGAATCTTCTTAGTGGGGTGTATTACCTATGGCTGCAGTGTCTCCTCTGGCCTTTTCGCCCCGGAACCAGTGCTTTGGATCAGACAATTCATTCTGCAAACCTTTTTATGAAGCTGAACAGTGGATCTATTTCATCATGCGTCTCAGATCTATTCTGACACAATAGCTTTTCTAGATTTGCAATGGAATTGCTGCACATTTTTCCAGATCTCCTGCTAGGACAGCGCCCATCTGCTTCTAATATTACGCTAGTAGATCTTGAAAATGTTCTTTCGTGAATGTCTGCCATCAAGATCTGGGCCAGTAAGCTATCGAATGATTATTGTACATCCATTATAGAAATGAGTGCATTCTTACACAAATGCAGAGATCCAAGAAAATAATCAGGAGTTTGCAAATGTCTACAGTCTTGAAGGTCGAGAAGATTCTGGCAATACAAATAAGTCTTGTCTTGTCAATGACAATCAAGTAGATTACCCTAAATGCATTCTGGTATATCGTGTAAGTTTTCATGGTGCATACCTCCTTAGTCTGGATGTCGAAACAGCTAATCCCTTCGCAATTCTTAGGTTGATTGCTCTCAAGTAAGCTGAACCGTATCACCCCCTCTTCTGATCACTACTCACCATCCATACAGCTTTTCGTAGCCCTTGGTCTGTCAGTGTTCCTGCTTATCCTTGCCACTCCGTCTATACTGGATAACAACAATCTCAAGATCGACTCCATCGGTATCCTGCAGATGGTTTATCTGATCAACAGACATCCTGAGTTGCACCAGTCGATCGTCAATATTGACGATCCCTCTTCTGATACGTTGAGAAGGGAAGGAAATAAGCAACCAGTTTGTTTTGATGACGAACGAAAGCGGAGCTTGTTAAATGTTTAGTTTTTTTTTGGTACTATTGATTTCAGAGACAGTATGGGACCATTGTTACATTCATTACTATTATAATACGAGCATATTCTAATACGTGAAGGCTGCAGATTGTATGAGAGAACCTGAGATTCGATTCTCGAGAAGGTTTGGTTGTCATCATCTTACTACTACTAAATTGAGTAACGGAGACTCGGATCGCGTCAACGAGCCCCTATTTCTATTGTATTGCAATCGTGGGATGCTCAGAATGTTTGTAGGTCTTTTTCTTACAAAGTCGCAGTTGATTGTGGCGTACGTCAAGGATAGAACTGTACTGAGGGCTTTCTATCAGAAGTTGAAGACCCCGTGGATCTCTGTAACCTACCCAAAAGATTATTGGCAGAATCGGCCTCAGGCTCTACAAAAGCAATTAGAGTTGATCACACGATTGTAATTGAAGGATTCTTGGATCCTAAAGTTATGTCAAAAAATCCGATGTTCTTCTATCTTTACGAAGCACCTACCATCATAGACCTGGGTCCATTCCCATGAAGGCCCTATGGAAACAAAACTCCTTCACCTGCATCTCTTACCTGCCCGAAGTACCGATTTCAAGTATGTACTGACCTATCGTGAGTTGAGACTAATCTTGGTATCGGTAGGCGCCTGCCAAGTTTCGCCGAAGAGCTCAAACGTGTGTATAGCCTCGCTCAAATAACCAGAAAGGGAGAAATATACCTATCAACAACATATAGATGTTGCCTAGAAGAGACAGGTGGAAGTTGTGGAACTGAGGAGTCGAGAGAACAGAGGTAGCCTGTCCAAAATGTCGACTCAAACCATTGGCCTTCATGCCCGCTCACCGTTGGGACACTGATAGACTGATGAAAAAAGGATGAATATATTAGAGTACACAAGAGACGTATCGCAGATAGAAAAGAAATACAGGTATATTACACCGTCCGTGAATCAGTTCGAGGATAGCAGGCCTTGAATTATCCAAGCTGAAAAACAGGCAATCGACCTAATGGGTGACACCATTGATGCTGACTTTCCCTGTAGCCTCTTCCAGAGATTCATCCTCCATCGAATCGTCAGGATCGGGCAACCCTTCAACATCGTCGTCCTCCTCAGCCATGAGCCTAGCAGCTCTCTAAGAGTTCAATCAGTCGAGAAAAAAATGACAAACAACCGGTCAAATAACGAACCTTCATAGCTTCAGCCTCATTCGAGTAATGTCGGCCACGAGCCCGAACGAAAGCTGCATGCTTAGCAGCAGCTAAAACCGAGTGTGTGATTCAGAATAGCCGACATCAACGAGACATGATAATAAGCTTACTTTCTTCATCCATCTCTTCCTCAAACTCGACCTCCTCACCAGTAGTTCCACCCTCTGCTCGGATACCCCTCCTCGCCTCATCCGGCAAGTTGAAACTTGTGCTCCGGCTGGATTGTCCGCTGCTCGAGCGGCCTGAGAGAGATGCAGGGGGCCTTCCGGTGCTAGAAATCGAAGTCCGCCGTGAGGAAGGACCTGAAGTATCTGCGCCCGTAGGCGAGGTCGAAAGTGTAGGCGACCCAGGTGTAATATATCGACCATTCAGATCCAATGCAGGAATGTCTATCCATAAACGTAGACATGAATAACTTTTAGGCAGACATTGTGCGAGTAACAGCACGCACCTCCCTCAATCTCATCTGTCTCTGCATTATATCTAACGTATGGAGTTTTGGGCTCCGTAATCTTCATCAAGCTGTCTTTCTGGATTTCAGTCAAAGCAATATTCTCCTCGTCCCATTGCAGACTGCTGCAAAATGCGATCCAATCATCGCTATCAGCAAGAACAACAAGCTAATCCGAGATCAAGAAGAAACTCACTGTTGTCCTGAACCTGGAAGAGGTGGTGCATTCTTGAGAATACCTTTTGGTTTAGGATTTGATGCTGATCTAGGCAGAGGAGGCAGATTAGGACGATCTTCAATGATTTCTTCAGACATTGTGTAAATAGAGGATTATGAGAAAAAAACGGGGACGTTAAATAAGAAGGTTTTGTGAGTCGTGACAACAGGTGGAGGTGGAGTGGAAAGCGATTTTGTGCTCGGTACAGTCTCAGGTTGGCACGAGTTTTCGATATGTGATCGCACTCTCAGTCTCCCCAAATAGGAATTTACTTGAATAGTGTAACAACTGCGATGTAAACTAGCGACAGCTCATAGCAAAGTAGCTCAACTGATCAAATACAGCGTACAATTCCAATAAGTATTATCTAGAACTTCCATTACAAGTACTTCCAACTACTAGTATTACATACCTAACCCCATAAGAGCTCCCGTCAATCTCTGCGCGACATTGTCCGGTTCCTGCCGCGCCATCTCAATAATGCTGAGTAACTTCTTAATCCCAATATGCATCTTCGAAGACGTCTCGTCCTTCGCAGAAGGCGCAAAACCAGCATCCTCGAGCATGTGTATCGCGCTCCTTCGTTCCTCTGAAGATTGGAACAGCTCGACCTCACGGAGGACGTGATCGAGAGCAACAAGGTTCGAGATCGGGGGAACGCGAAGCTCCGAGTCAAACGCTTCGGAGAGACCTATCTCAGTAAGGACTGGTCTTAGAGAAGAGGTGGCGATGACGAGAAGCCGTCGGCCCTAGAGACACGTCAAATTAGTCTACATGACGATAGAGGAGTTCACACTAAGCTACCTTTGGAGGCCTACGAGCAAAGAGAACAAGAAGGGCTTGTAACACTGCATTTGAGAATCTAGGTCCGATTGGCGTCCATTCTAACAAGAATATCGGTCAGCATAAAACAACCTGGAACAAAAAGTACAAAGCTTACCCAGCAAACGTTCTATATTGTCTACGACGATGACACTCAAAGGACTTTTGTAGCTGTCCGCAAACACTTTGTTGATGGCGGTGACCTTTTGAGACTCAGAGAACCCAACCATGCTATCTGGTGAGATTAACTTGATAAACGGATACTGGGAAGCTTGAGCGATAGATGCGCCTAGTGCGGTTTTGCCTGATCCGGGAGGGCCGTGCAGTAATACACTGACCAGAGGCGTTCTGGTCGACGATCGTACTTGCTCGACAAAGAGCTGGCCAGAACGAAGAATTTCCTACAAAGACATCGTAAGTTCGCGTGATAAGAAGTTGCTGACAAGAAACATACATCGATAATAGTATCAAAGTGAATAATGCCGTTCTGAATGACTTGTTGCAACTCTTCTTCAGATACACCGAACGCAGGATGCACTTCCTCAAGGGCGTTCATAAAGTCAGTTCTGTTGACCCTCAGGTTCTCCACATCATCTGATATCCCAGCCATGGTCCCAACCTGTTACGTTTACTCTCAGCAACCATAGCAAAAAGTGCAATCCAGACTCATTACCTTGACATGCCGATTGAACGCGAAACTCGTCGCGCTCTTAATCAACCCACCAATCTCCGCACCAGAAAAGTTCTTTGTGAGCGCAGCGAGCTCCATCAGATCAACATCCTCGTCCATAACACCATTCGTACGCATCTTGGACGTGTGGATGTTCAAGATTTGGTAGCGACCTTTCTCATCTGGTAGCGAGATCTCCATGTGCACCTCAAGACGACCAGGACGAAGCAAGGCCTCGTCGATCATATCTTTCCGGTTCGTCATACCGATGATGAGAATATTGTTAAGCTGGTCTACACCGTCCATCTTGAAAAGAGTGGGCCTTCAGCTCGGACGAGAGCAGATGAACTGGAGGCTTACCTTGGAGAGAAGCTGGTTGACCACTGTGTCACCGACACCAGTACCGTTGTTTGTTGATCCACGCTGCTTGAAAATGGCATCCAATTCATCAAAGATGATGATATGCAGCCCACTCTCGTCTCCCTTCTCCTTGTACTGGAAACAAAAGTCAGTTGACACTTGAACTGACATCCAACACATACAAAACACACAAACCTCCTTTTCAGCATCGGCGAAGAGTTTTCGAATGTTCTCTTCCGAAGCACCAACAAATTTGTTAAGAATCTCCGGTCCGTTCACAATTTTGGGTTCACGAGCATTCAGCATCTTCCCAATCTGTCGAGCGATCAAGGTCTTTCCGGTACCAGGTGGACCATGAAGCAGAATACCTATACAGGACATCAACAACTTGATCCAGGTATACAACGATTAAAATACCTTTGACGTGCTGAATACCGAGCTTCTCAACCAGCCCAGGAGGGAAGACTCGAGAAGCAAAGGCCCGACGGAAGATTTCATTGAACTCAGTATCTAAACCACCGATACCCATATCTTCAAACTTGAAGTTTGGTGCTAAAATGGCATTCGGAGGTGCTCTGGTCATACAATTCGATCAGTCATTCAGAAGAATCCAAACCGACAATTGCAACATACTTCTTTGCACTGGACTTAATTTTGATCGCGCTGTCGGGTGCCTTCATGAAGGTGATATCCGTCTTGTCCATCACGATACCAACATTGTGCAAGCCTCTTCCTGCATCCCTTGGAGCACCGCGACGCTGCTCATCCGCCAATTCCAAACAAGAAACACCTTTTATAACACCCTTCAAATTCTGCCCGTGGTACTCAAATACAATAGTCTCATCGATGGACATGAGGACACCGTTGAACAGCTTGATGAAGTGACGCGTCATATCATCGGCAGAAAATTGCTCTGCGATTTCATGACCACGGCGGAGGAATCCGACTTCAACATCTATACTTTGCAGGAACGACGGAGCGGATGGGTGAGGGGGTGGAGGAAGAGGTTCAACAGTAACTTCGTCTCCCTGGATCGAGAGACTCATCCACGCTCGTTGCATTGCCGACGCACCGACAGTCCCTGGCTGTAATTTGCCTGTATTATCGTGTCTTTAAATCGTATCGCATAAGCAAACCTCGACGAATAATTAGGCTTTACTAACCTTACTGTAAGGGCGAACTCTCCCCTGACAAGGACATGCTGGCCTTGCTGGAAATCCCCTGGATGAACGACGAGACAGTTTGTCAGAGCAAGTTGGTCGCTTGGAGAGCTGACAACAGCATAACTATAGTAGACATCACTGAGTATTTCCGTCTCTATAGGTCAGCAAGAACAACTCACCTGCCTCCAGAACGCGGCGGTGGTCTCCGATCACTGTAGCTTCGTTTCTCAAAGAGCGCACTCGAAGGGTCATTATAAGGTGTCTGGGGTGAGTTATATTGCATCGATTGAGGCGGCGGTTGCCTCATGCCACCCCTCGGACCAGACGGAAGAGAATTATCTGGTATGCGATTGTAGGCGCCTGGAGGCGGTGGGGTATTGGTATTTCCTCCTCTGAAGAAACTCATGATACAGTAGATTCAGGTCAAAATGAAGTTTCCTTGAAGATTACTGGGGGTTATGTATGCCGGATACGTGGAAGTGAGCGAAAGAGTAGTAAAGCCGTGTCGCAGCTGTCCGTGCACTGCTTCTTGGAGGATGGAGGAAATCAGTTGTGAATTACATAAGCAATATTATCCTTCGAAGCTCGTTGCTGGGGGTGCCTCTGGGGTGCCTCGTACTTTTCAACGTTCAGCGCTCGGCTCCCAGACTGCAGAGAAAATTTCATTATATCAAATTTATATACTAGTCCATTACAACAATTCATACTACTACAAGGACAAAAGACATCATTATAAAAATTCCCAGAAAATTAAAGAAATTCCTTGACCTTGGCTACGGGTTTTCCTGGCTGAGCTGATTGGTATAGTATGTCTCCGAGATACTTGCGCACAAACTTTCTAGGCAAAGGGGGAAAAAAGACATCGTCAAAAGAGCAGCTTTCTCGAGTCGGTTCACTAAATAGCGGCCTATTGAAGGTTTTCGAGATCTGCAAGTGGACATACAAAGGAGGACGGTTCGGCTCAATGTCAATCAAGATAACTGTCAAGTCGCTATATTGAACTGGACATCCAGGGAAGATATTGTAGATCCCCCTCGCCAATGACGATGTGATATAATGCATCGTTCATCCATTCCTCCGATTCTCGCCACTCGCCTTCAGACCACCACTTTTGGATCGTATTCCCTGCTTCCTGGACATGACTATCCACCTCCAGCTCTTCGCAGAGCGCATCATCGTCCGTGTCAACATACCCATCGTGCATCTTGTATAAGTAATACCCTATCAGCTCTGAGAGATCGCTTTCGAGGGTCGTGCGGGTAGGACTCCACTGCCTATATTTGACCATCGTCCGCATGATGGATGCGAACACTGCGGGAGGCCGCGGAACCATTATATTTGGATACGAGAGAGAATGTACCTGCTGTAACTCTGAAGGCAGTATGCCGGTGAAGGAGAGAGGGAAGAGGATGAACATCTGTATTTGAGAGGGCGCAGAGGAGCGAGTGAGTTGGAAGTGGCGGCCCTTGATGTAGAAGTCACCATTATCTTTTACGAGAAAAGACGGTGGAGAAATTGATGGAAGCCCAAGCTCCGACACGATATCGCCTGCTCGTTCGAGGACATCATCAGAGACGAGGTAGTGATAATCCTAATTCAATTTCTGTCAATAAGATTCTAAAACCTGTAAGCACAACCTGTAATTTACCTTTACCATGACGGGTACACCCATTCGTCTGTATAATATACTCCGCCACTCGATTAGCTTCACCCCGGCGTGCTGCAACGTCTGGAGAGCAAGCTCCACCAACTTCTCTGGTGAAGACGAAATAACATCATCTTTTTGGCTCTTTGAGTGAGCGTAGCCGAGCTTCTGTGGCCAGTTCTGTAGTGTGTTTGAAGGTATAGAAGGTGGAAGTACGATGGTAGCCATGAGAGAGATGATGAAGGAGTAGGCACTTTGAGAATTGTGTTCAAGTATGATTGTCACGCGTGACTATTGTTCCGCCCGGGTGAGTCATATTTGTCAGTACTGTCACAGTATCTGTCACAGGTGTCGTGACCGGAACCGAACCAGGCCGGTACATAAACCGGTCGAGTCAAAATTCACATCTTCCCATGAACGTTGCCACCCAACTACATMCRCCMGACTACACYTTACACCGCCCAAATACACCTTACACCGCCCAAATACACCTTACACCGCCCAAATACACCTTACACCGCCCAAATACACCTTACACCGCCCAACTACACTGTACACCACCCAGACACCGATTAAATTCATGCAGGAACTTATCGCACGCCGTCTCACCAGTCGTATCATCGTCTCTTCGTCTACATCTGATCATCTACGTGCAGCGCAGGCGCTATCTGAAATGCTCAATCAATTAGGTTATAAACATGCGTATATTGGAGGATTTGCCTGGTCTTTGTTAGGCAGCCGTAGATCAACAGAAGATATCGATGTCCTTATTCAAACGAAAGGTGTAGATATGCGGAAGATCAGAGAACAAGTAGAAAACGACCCACGTTTTGTTGAAGCAGGAATAAAGATGTATTTTGTCAAAGAACGTAACGAGGATTTGGATGGAGAGGATCAAGTTAGACAATCAGAAAACAATGTACTTATCGAAACACTATCAGCTGGGATGCTCGGACTTCCCTTAGTTCCAGAGCCTGTTTATCACATTAGCGAAGGGGAATACAATTTTGGCGTTACACCTAGTGAGAGATCATCTCAGTCTGTTGAAGAAACTCAGGTCAATCTGTACCCAGATATTACCATATTACATCCTTGCATCTTGATCTTGACAAAATTTAAACGCTGGTCTACCCAACATACCTCGACAAGGCCCAAGAGTCTGCGGAAAAATGCCTCGGATCGCGCTGACATTGTGTTCCTCCTCCATTGGCTCGCGGACCATGGCCTGCTCATCGAGTTCGAAAAATACCAGGGAAAGGTGAAGGAGGATCTGCTGAAGATGGTACGAATCTTTAGGAACAAGTTTGAAGAGAACGAAGATTGGATGAAGGACTTGAAGCAGGTGATGAAAGACGTAGATTGGGATGAGATGATTAGTTTGTGTAAACCTGTGGAGGAGAGTAACATGCCGCCCTCTGATTAATTATGCATATGTCTGTTTTGAAGTTTGAAAGGAAAATGTATTTGTATCTCCTAGCTTTTTCTTTTCTTTGTATGCAGTAGCAGTAGCAGTAGAGTACTCGGGTTTGTAGTAGCGAATTATCATCGGAACACGAGATACCTGAAATGGAAATTACCTCCCACGGTGGAGAGCAAAGTATTCGAAGGGCAAAGCTGCATTCAACTAAGTAACGTTCATACATGTCTGACTATCCAATACCCTCAAACTCTTCAACAGGGTATTTCGACGATGAATATCCCGTCGACAAACGCTCATGTCAACTTCTCGGTCCAACTGCTCTGGTTTGCCACCCTCAATTCAATCCCTTCAGTCCCCCTCATTCTAATTCGCTCTCCTAGATAGTGCAAGGGTTGATGGGAATTCTGGTAATTCTCTCACTAATATATAAGAGACATAGGGAAAGACCGGTGCGACCTTGGAAAATATGGTACGTGGCTACTCCTTCCATGCTCGCTTAACTAACACTAAGTTCCGCGTTTACTACGTCAGGTTGTTCGATGTGTCAAAACAAGTCGTTGGCCAAATGTTCGTGCATGGCGTAAACGTTCTGATATCCGATCTTGTCTCGCATTTCTCCTCCGCGAATGCCTGTGTATCATACTTCCTCAATATCCTAGTCGACACCACTCTTGGTGAGCTTTGGCCAACCTATCACGCTATTGAAGTTTATACTCACTTGTTTGACAGGAATTGCACTCATTTACCTCATTCTTCACGTCCTCACGTTCTTCTTCTCCGAGAAACTTCATCTCAAAGGCTTCGAGTCAGGCATCTATGGAACTCCACCGTCATTCAAGTACTGGATCCGCCAAGCAGCCCTATATGTCGTCGCCCTAACCACCATGAAATTCTTGGTGATCGGTCTTCTTGCGCTCTTCCCTGGACTCTTCAAGATAGGTGAATGGCTTTTAAGCTGGACTTGGACTGGTGAAGGAGACGCGTTCCAAGTTATTTTGTGAGTAACGTCACTTTAAGCTCTTTACGTATCTTTCCTTATATTTTTCTCTAGCGTAATGGGAATTTTCCCTATAATGATGAACATCTTACAATTCTGGCTCATTGATTCTATCGTGAAAGCCTCTGAAAGCCAAGTCGTTCTCCAAGTAGATTCACCACACCTAGATAATGCCGATCGAGAACCTCTCTTTGGTGCACCATCAGATGACGAAGATGATGATGGTGTACATCCACAACAGCGCGACATCGAAAGCCAGCGTCACAGATCCAGATCTGCCGACAGCCTTTCACATTCCCTAGACAAACACTCCAGCTCCAATTTCACCTCAGATAACCCCTACGAGCCTAAATCTTCAGGATCCAGCACGCCTGGAACCGTCAATGCAGCGACCGACACTTACGGCGGCGAAATACATTCATACCCTCCCAGTCTATCCAGCAGCTTGACATCCACTGCTCCTGGCTCAACGTCGCCTCCAAGTATAAGAGAAGCTACGAAGTTGAACAAGAAGCGCCGTGCGCCACCCAGTCCGTTGAATATCAAACCTGTTCGACAGCCTGCGATAAATTCTCCTCAGACGCAGCTACAGGCCACGCCTGGCGCTGCGAAACCTGTCGTTAAGGCTCCCGCTGTAAAGGATACATCGGGGAATGAGTGGTCGGATAATTGGGGCGATGAGGATGATTGGGCGCATCGGGTGGGCGAGGAGGAGTGGACGGGGCGACGGATAGAACAGACAAAAGATGTTTTACATGATGTATGGGCAGGGAATAATGCTGTTGCTACTGCTTCATAGCTGTTCTCCTATGTACCTGTATTCTTGGTTTCTTGGTATGGCTTTCACGGTTTCACATGGCTAGTATTTAAGCTATCTTAGCATGAGGCTGTTTTTCAATGTACACTACTATTCGCATTCATTGGATAATTACTTATATGTATACGAATCGTTATCGAATTCGTGGATCAAGTATCTGTAGAAAGAAGTTCCGTAACAAACAGTTTTATTGCAGCGTTCTATACAATTCTTCTACGTATGTTGGATTAGGTCAAAAGACCGAAGGCAGAAAATGGATCTGTCGAGTGCAAGGTAACGAAACGATTACGTGGGTCTAGCAAATCCATAAATTAAACCGCAGTGAAGCAAGTGCTTAACTGCGATAATCGCCATTAATCCTCACGTATTCCTATTTATGAAATGAGTTAGTTTTCTCGGGTGATTTATCAAGAATGACAACTGACATAGCTGAAATCACAAGTCCAGTATTTTGCAACCTCGGCTTCGTCGCCTCCTCCAAGGTCAACAAGGACTTCAAAGTCCTCAAGGGAGAGAATTTCGCTTGCACGTTCCTCGTCGACCTTCTCTGGCTCACCGTTGATGAGGACAGGGAGAGGTGCGGTCCCATCAGACGGTACAAAAGTTACGCTGACCTTGTTGGGATGTAGAGGAGCACTTAGAGGGATGGATCCAGTAGCGGCAAGTACGCGACCCCAGCTGGAGAAAAATCATCAATTAGTTCCGTCTCAATGAGATTGCGGGGGTCATACTTTGCGTCTTCACCATAGAGCGCAGTTTTGACAAGAGCAGAGGTGGAGATACGAGAAGCGATACGGTGGGCATCTTGGTATGTCGGAGCCCCCTTGAGTTCGATTAGCCCCGTAATATTGCAAGCTCCGGAGTGGTATGTACCTTGACAGTAACCGTGACAAATTTGGTAGCACCCTCTCCATCTCGAACAACCAGCTTAGCTAGGTCAATCGCAAATTCCGTTAACTCTTTCCTGAACACTTCGTATCCCGCCTTATCAGTTTCCTCGTCAATCTCCGGGAGTGCAGCATCATCTTTTTGAGCAGCAGCGCCGTTAGCCAAGACTAGAATCGTGTCGTTCGTAGACATATCTCCGTCGACGCTGATCGAGTTAAAGCTCCTCTCTACAGCATATGTAAGTGCACGTTGCAGACTCCGAGGAGATACAGCTGCATCTGTTAAAATACATCCGAGAAGTGTCGCATGCAGTGGGCCGATAGTAGGAGGGCCCATATCCGGATGAATCATGCCTGCGCCCTTGTCCATACCCGCCATTCTATATTCAACACCATTGATCGTGAACGTCCTCGCACGAAGCTTCGGGAACGTGTCCGTAGTCATAAACGCCTTAGCTGCCCGTTCCCAAGCATTAAAATCGTTCCCAAGGGTGCGTTTTTCGCCGCTCTGCGAACGAATAGCTGTAAGGATTTTGGAGATGGGGAGATTTTGACCGATCACGCCTGTAGACATGACCAGAGTTTCATTACCGGAAGAGGAGGACGGAGGAGATAAAAGGGCATCAGTCTCCTTCACCATTGCCCATGCATCCTCCATGCCCTGACGTCCTGTTACTGCATTTGCGCAGCCGCTATTTACTACCACGGCGCGCGCTCGACCAACGTTTTTTGCGAGTACCTCCTCAGATACGATGACTGGTGCGGCTTTAAATGCGTTCCGGGTGAAGCAGGCGGCAGCCGAGGTCGCGCGCGTTGAAGTGGAAAGAATAATACCAACGTCAAGAGCACTCTCTTTCTTTTTCACGCCAGCATGTATTCCCGTCAGAGCATAGCCAGAAGGGAAGGAAGAAGACGGTAAAGGCAGGTGATGATGGGCCTTGGATGGAGTAGGCTTGATAGTCACGGTTGAAGCAAACCGTTTGAAGGCAAGACGCGACATGGAAGGTTTGGTCCAAGGGTTCTCTCTTGGCTCACTCACATATTTATGCTCAAAGCTAAAATGACTCATTTGGATGCAAGGAGGCTTATTGCTATTGGACCAGGTAGTAAAACAAAGTATAGATAGATGTACTCCTTGACCGAAGCAGCTGTTGAATTCACAGTTAACAGCAATGGAAAAAGGGCTATGAGCCTAAGGACAACAGCTTGTAAAAACTGCAAGTCGCTCTGCCATCGCTCCGTTACTCTGACATTCACCTTGAGTAAACGCAGAGTGCAGCACGAATTGCTGCATCGACGGTTGAGAGATTCAAGAAAAACAAGAAAAAAATATTTATATTGCCTTTGTTTGCTATTATTAGGATCAAAAGCTCTTGATCTGCTGCAGGCGGAAAGGGCAAATATTTTCGCGTAGCAAGTTGCACAAAATGTCCGTAACGGATTCTATCTCTGTTTTCGCAGAGGGCACATTTGAAGAGCAGGTATTCTCGATGTTTTATTTCATGAGAACAATGCAAATTACATTCTCCAGGTCCAAGAACTAGTCAACTATATAGTCAGAAATCGGCCAGAAGAGGAACGTGCCGCTTTTATTCGTCCGTTTCAAGATGCACTGAAGTCCGAGGAAGGTCAGAAGCCGATAGAGGAAGATGAGGAAAAGAGAAAGAAGATTTTTGTGATGGTGTTGACTGAGGTGAAAGGGTTCGGTGAAGGCCAGGAAAAAGGTGAGTAGGATCTGTCCTTGACGAACGATCCACTCACTCTGGCCTATTAGAAATTGAGGGTTTCTTCAACCTCCTCTATTCCCATCTCTTCTCTCTCTATCCTTCAAGCTCTCTAGAAGCAATGCAGCATATAGATACTCTCCTCCAAATCATATCTTCCGCACCGTCAGATCAAACTTCTGTCAAGTACCGGATGTAAGTACACGGACGTGCATCTCACTCAGATCAATAATTGTGCGGCTCTAGACTATCCAATCTGTTCAATGCTATCCCCCGAACGTCTTCATTGCGGTTATCAGTCTACAATACGCTTCTGCAGATCGCGGTTTCCAAAGATGAAATTGAAGTGCTGCACCTCTCGCGAACTGATGTAGAAAAGTGGCTGGGAGAGTGGGAAATCTCTCCTGCAGAAAAAAGCGCCTTCTTGAAGAGTATTGCTGACGCCTATACTAAACTGGATCAGCCGTGAGTCTTATATTGTTCTACCACTCCGGCTTACGACTCACTTTCCATTAGGGCGACCTCCTATGAATATTCCCTCTCTTACCTTCGCTCACTTCCTTCAAGCTCAGAGGAAGCCAAAGCAGCATCTGTTGAAGTCATTGCCACCGCTCTACGACTGCCATCAATCTTCGACTTTGATCCTCTGTTCAAGCTCGACGCTGTGATTGCAGCTAAAGATCACGAGCTTTTCTCTCTCCTTCAGATCTTCTTGAACGACGGTCTTCCGGAATTCAAATCATGGGAAGGATCTCATGCTGGTGCTCTTGAGAAGTACAGTAAGCCTTTTCGATTGCGTCCTTGACATTGTCAGACACTGACTCCCGCTGATGCAGACCTTGACCGCGTTCAACTCGAACGAAAAATCCGACTTCTCAGTCTCGCATCCCTAGGATTTAAAAATGTTGGCCAAAATCTTCCTTACGCCAAAGTAGCTGAAGCTCTTCAAGTTGACGTTCCAGAGGTGGAGAAATGGGTCATCGACGGTAAACGGTTCTTTTTTTGTGAAACCTCAGTATTTTCTTACCAGTCCCCGTAGTCATCCGTGCTGGTCTGCTGTCGGGCAAACTATCACAGACCACGCAGACACTGCACATCACCCGCTCAACAGCACGTACATTCGAGCGCGAGCAATGGGAAGCACTGGAGCAACGTTTGGTGGCCTGGAAATCGGGATTGAGCAGTGTCTTAGAGGTAGTGGCGAATGCCAGAAAACAAGGCGGTCATGTACAAGTGCCTGTAGCTGCGTGATTCATGGTGAATCTGACTGCTCTGATTTTTCTCTTGACCAAGATATCGTGAGGCTGCGTGTGTTTGAAATTAGTCTATCTAGATACGGTGCAAGCCAGTGCGTCTAATAATGTGCTAAAAGGTGATGCTCGAAGATGATGCTCTAAAAGAGGAAGTATTCTGGCCGAACATCTATTTCGCGCCTTACCACTCGCCATCAAAGCCAACAAATCCTGCAAAGACAATTGGGTTGAACAGACTGACTATTGCCGAAAAAATTGGCTTAGTGACTTACCAGTCAGCAAGAACACGGGGAAAAACCGCTTCTTTTCTAAGTTAGAGCACCAATTCCAAGCACTCGTTAGTCGACCATCAATGCAACTACCAGCATCGAAAAAGTTGTCCGCGCCAGAACCATCGAATCCATGGCGGAAGAAATCACCCAAAATTTCGCGGACCAGGTTGTCGGACGACCCAAAATCGTCTTCGATATATGAACGAATAGCTGGTTTTTCCATGAGGGAGGGTATTTGTGAGAGGGTATTGCAAATGGGGAGAAGAATGCGGTATATCTGAGTGTATTTGTCTATGAAGAGAAGGGCATTGGGAACGTTGTGGTCACCCATGTGGATAACGCTGGAGCCTATCCAGGTGCCGACGCTCTTTTGGGCTTTGTGAAGGATAGTATGCATCATGCGTGATGTTTTTGGGGATGCTTGGACACGGTTTAAACCTTGGCCTGTATCTCGCAACCGGTATGGGACCGTTTCTGACAAAAGGTCCTCCTCGGCCAGGGACCAAAGGTGGAACATGTCTGTGCACCACATCAGTATGAGCATTGAGTTTTTCAAGCAACAGCACACACCATGTAAAATTTCCCTCCAAAGCGTCAAACTCTGAATCACGTAGGCATACTGCTTGCTATGATCATGAGATAACCTTGCGCCACCCTTCCCACTGCGGATAGCAAGGCTGCTCTTGCTATCCTTGGCCTGAGTAGGATGGAAATACTCCTTCAAGTACGCGATCATACGCTCGCAAGGATCCCGGTTGACCCGAAGGAAAGCATGGTTGTCACCAATGCTGTAAAGGCATTGACGTAGATTTTCCTGCGAAAGTCCTTTGCGTTCGTATCGTGCTGAAAGTAGCTCAATTGCGCGCTCTTTGCTTTTGATTTCTTTTTGGATATCACGGCGAGAGCGACCTTCAGAGTAGATCTCCTTGGTTGCCGTAGTGATAAGATCGTCACGTAGCATGTCTAGGGCGTTGTGCTCTGCTAAGACAGTATACACGGTTTTGATTGGTCGGACGCATGAGAAGCTCAGCAAGTCTTTGACGTCGGACGACTGACTATCCTGGGGGAAATGGAGGTATCAGTTTAGTGTACGACAGACAGTAATAAGGCATTCGTACTTGAAGCAAATAAATAAGCTTTCCGTACGTAGTACGCATCTTGTCCGGGTTCATGATTTTGTGTCTACGCCCAAGCTCGAAAATTGCCTGGTAAAACTCCTCATTTGCCTGGAAATCGCGGTCCTGGAAGAGTTCTTGACCCTGCTTATAGTCTGCTGACAACAAGAGTCCAGACATAATGGCGCACAATTCCCGGATTTGAGCGACTATCCGCTTGGTCTTCGATTGTCCAAAGCTGATCGTGTCAATCTTGTCGGTGTATTCAGAAACAGAGAGAGCAGCTTCTAGAAGTCGTAGATATTTGCGTTCTCCGAGAGTCAATCGAAGTGGAATGTATTTCGATCGTTCTACGAACCACTCCCCAACACTGGCACCAACTGCTGGCTGGGCGCTAAGCGACTCTGGTGGAGGCCCGGGTGCGACGACACGTTCGAATTCTTCATCGTTGAAAATGTCATCTTCAACATCCATCTTTAACGAATTTCGCTTAGCCCTTGTAATGAAGATGGCAAAATCTTTACGACACACCTCATCACCGTTACTTTGAGCTGCCGCTGCGACTGTATCGGTATTGGCAGCCTTTGTATCTTTTTCGAAAGCCTTCGTTTTATGGCTCTTTCTAGAACCTTTCCGGTGTTGTGCAGCAAAACAAACTTCGCAATATACATCTCCGCAATCTTCACAAAGAAGCTGGGCTGGCTGATCTAGGATACTCTTTGGAATAAGTAATTCGTACGCCGCTCTATCATAAGTTATGCTAACTAACCTTCACATTCTATGCAATATCCTTCCGCCAACGGCTTCTCTGTAGCTTCCTCGTCCCATCCACCAGTCGCACCACCTGAGCTCTCACCGACTTCTGAATGCTCTATTATTTCATGGTCTTCACTCAATATGGTCTGCAGAGATAGCACCCCGTTCTTTTTCGTTATTTCAGGCACATGCGCGGCGTCACCATTGCTGGTCGACGGTGCAGCACCTATCATTTTGGCGGAGGGTGAGGAAAACGGAGGAGAGAAATGTCGATGAATAATCGGTCTTAGCCACGTGGTCACCAGTTTCTTTTCTCGAACACGCTCACAGTCAGCTGTCGGTCAGAAAAGCTGACAGGGAACTACCAGCGACGAACCTTGACTTTAACCATCTACTACTTACTCTTTAACGTTCTGCGCGACTGCGACGGGAGACCTGCTATGACTTGTCAATTTCAAAAGCATTCCCATGCTGCAGCCTGGACGAACTATGCCGTCAACCTAACGGTGTCATGGATATGATATAAAAGGCTGCTTTTGAGCAAAGTACGTTTATATCAAGAAGTTACCAACAATCGTACAAGGTCTTCATAGGTCTTCATGCATCTATCTTTTTCTCGCCCCTTCTGGAGCTCATGGTCAGGCACAACATACGAACGACTCCTACCCCTTGGCATTCATGCCAAGTGTCACCTCTCCAACAAGATGAATTGTTATTGAATGCCTCGGTGCACCAAGAGTTGTATTACGAGTCGTTTTTCTGACGGAAGCACGAGTGTCAGGCTCTCTTTCACTTGTGCTTTACGATAACGATCTGGCTTGGAACTATATTTGTATTCAGACGGGTACAAATCGAGAGGGTTCTTCCAACTCACTCCTCATTACAATAAACTTGCGCATCATCATTAGAAGCTYTATCTTCTGATGAGGTAAATCTACGCTGGATTGTGGACACGAGATCGGCTAGACAAGGATAGCGCGATTTTCGGGGGACGCAAGGGTATAAAAGCACAACCGAATATAGAGAGTGCCTTTGCTTCGAGACGTCCTAGCTCTCGCATCGGCAGCAAAATGGCATTTTCCCTTGCACTCGCGCTGCTCGCTTCTACTGCTGGCTTTGCGTTGGCCGCCCCTTCAATCGGTGCACCTGTGCTCAAGCAAACCGTTGTACCCCCCAATGGATGGTCCAAGCACAGTTCTCCATCACCTAACAGTCGCATAGAGCTGCGAATCGGCCTAGTGCAGCCCAACGTGCACGTCCTAGAAAATCACTTGTTGCAAATCAGCGACCCTGATCACGAGAGATATGGGCAGCATCTATCGAAAGAGGAGGTTGAAGCTCTTGTCGCGCCTCATGAAGACAGTCTCACCTTGGTCAATGAATGGTTACGACTAGCTGGAATTGATGAAACTGAGATATCACGATTCGCCGCTCGTGATTGGGCTATCGTCAATGTTCCCATCAGCGTTGCGGAAACGATGCTTGATACTGTATGTTATACATTACGACAGTTTCTTTTCTGTCTTGTTCCTCTTTCCCTGACCAGAACTATCTACTTAGACTTATCACGTTTGGAAACACGCCGATGGACAATATCTCACTCGCACAACGAGCTATAGCGTCCCAGAGCATCTCAGTCGACATATCGACGTCATCCAGCCTACCACCATGTTTGCTCGTTTCAGTGCTATGAAATCGACTCTATACTGGCCTGACGGCAAAACTCTGGAAAGTTCATTTGACACGGATCATGGCCTTGCTCCAATTGTGAACGCGGCTTCTAGCGCGTTGATTGACGCCAGCTGTAATACAACCATCACTCTTCCCTGCCTTCAAGAACTGTACAAGACTCAGGGGTATAAGCCTTTAGCTACAAAGCAAAACTCCATTGGCATAACTGGATACTTGGAGGAATACACCAATCTTGCTGATTTGCAGTTGTTTTATGCCGATCAGCGTCCAGATGCGCTTAACTCTAGTTTTAAATTCATCTCTGTTGCTGGTAAGTCTGTGCTCTCCATTGACGTGTGACTGTTAAAGCATATTCTCTTTTCGTAGGAGGCTTGAATAACCAGAGTAGCGCTGCTGCAGGAGTCGAAGCCAACCTTGATGTACAATATGCATTTGGTCTCTCATTCCCGACCCCCGCTACTTTCTATTCGACAGCGGGTAGACCGCCTTTCATTCCAGATCTGGGTACCCCGACAAATACAAATGAACCTTACGCCGTGGTACATACACTTCCTTCCTATTCTTGTATGATGTGGCCTGACTCTTATCGTCTTTAGTGGTTGGACTATGTTTTGTCCCATAGTGATATCCCAAAAGTCATCTCTACTAGCTATGGAGACCATGAACAAACAGGTCAGCCTACATATACAAGCGGTCACGATCCTGCCGTGTGACTGAACGCGTTTGCACGCGTTCTATTTTAGTTCCCGAGGATTATGCGCGCCGTACCTGCCACCGGTTTATGGAGCTTGGTGAGTCGATTAATATCTGTATGATTGCACCATTCGTGAAATTTATTGTAATTATGTTGGCGGCCGTCAGGTGCTCGAGGTGTGTCTTTGACTTTCTCCAGCGGTGACGGTGGTGTGGGTGATGGGGATTCCAATCCGGCCACCCAGACCTGTTTGACCAATGACGGACAAAACATAACACGCTTTATTCCCCTCTTCCCAAGGTGAAGAGTTCTGCTTCCCTCCGGCCTCCGGCAAAACTGACTACCAGTCATTCGTTCCAGTACTTGCCCTTAGTGAGCTCGGATTTTGTGATCCTTCGGACTAAAGCTAAAGTATTTTTGTGCAGCGTTACTTCCGTCGGTGGCACTAGAGGTGTACCTGAAGTCGCTGTTTCCTTTTCAGGAGGTGGCTTCAGCAATTAGTAAGTAACATCTATCAATTTCAAGCTTGAGTGAGGATCCATTCCTGATGCTCCCCTTAGTGTTGGTCTTGAGTTTCAAATATGGGTTGCGTTTTTCTTCAATCTGATACTTGGATTTTCGATAGTTTGCACGACCGTCATATCAAGAGGACGCCGTGAGCGCGTTCCTGGAGAAATTCCCCAAGGGGCTTTACAAGGGACTTTTCAATGCGTAAGTGGACCTTGCAGGACCTTGCTTCTCTGTACTGATGATACATACGTTCTAATTTTGAATTCAAAGCTCTGGACGAGTAAATAGATTCCATGTTCTCTGCTTGTGTCACGATCGTTCTAAATGCGCAATTGTTCTACTCGGGTTTGACAGGCCATTCCTGACGTTGCGGCCCAAGGCCTTGACTTTCGTGTCTGGATTTCTGGAGCACCCCATCTAGTTTCAGGAACTTCCGCGAGCTCGCCAACTTTTGCTGGGATAGTTGCGCTTCTCAACGATGTTCGGCTTCATGCCGGACTTCCTTCTCTAGGATTCTTGAATCCTTTGCTGTATAAGAAAGGCGTCGAAGGTCTCAACGATATTACTATCGGCAATAATCCTGGATGTGGCACTCCCGGTTTCAATGTAACTGTTTCACTTATGTTCTCTACTTAGCAGTGTATGACGATAGCTGACGATACTTATGTCCCAGGCGACCGAAGGTTGGGATCCAGGTATAATTTGTCTCCCTCGCTTGTCGTTCCGCCGTGATACTAACATCAATCATGCTCGCGCCTCCCTCTGTCCAGTCACCGGTCTGGGGACACCAGATTTCCAGAAGCTGAAGGATGTAGTGTCAAATACTTATTGACAAGGCGGTCGTAACATCTGCATGTCAGGTTTTGAATCATTCTGCAGCCGCGGCGCTGTTGTGAGTGACACCATTCGATCAGTACTCGCTGCGTAATCCATCAATTAGACACATCCCAAATCAATGAATTTTGTTTTGATCAGCGTTATTTTCCGACCTGGAAGCACGGCGCACGCGCTGCATTCCCGCTATCGTGAAATCGTGACGTCGCCATCACGTACATACTCCAGAATTAAAAGACCAAAAGACAGACTTCAAAAATAAAAACTATGTAGTCGCGTGCCAACAGGTGCCAACTGAATTGAAAGCAGGAACGGGAACCTCAATCCTGAGAGTTCGAGCAATCCAACTTCTGTGTCGATGTACATGCAAACCAAATACAAGCACAATAACGCACTCTTTTCCAACAGTGTCAGCTTTCGAACCTGCAATGGCGTGATGCATATTCATATGTATGCGCCCGAATAGCATCCAATTGCCACATGGTGTGTTCTTTTCATGTCAATCAAGTACTGCTAAGTATCGCTTTTCTTATCAGCTGGCCTAACAACGTAAGCAAGCCAGAAGCAGCTTCAGATTCCTGGACTCAATATTCCCGGATATTTGAAATCTAACGGTACAGATCTCGTGGGTTACCGTATGTACGCTTCGCTAGTGAGTATAATGGTGTAGACTTATATAGACTCACTTCACGACCCAACGCATTGTGGAACTCCTTCGCAAGGATGCGCACTTCCCTGCTTAACCCACTCCTGTTGGCTGCTTTCGGCTCGCTCGCCCTTGCTGCGCCATCTACTAGAGATTACGCGCACGCACTCAAGGAAAGCGTCTCTCCACCTCGAGGATGGGAGATACACAGCGTCGCTCCATCGACCCACAATATTGAGCTCAGAATTGGCCTTCCTCAGCCCAACTTCCCCGTTCTAGAAAAACATCTATATGAAGTCTCGGACCCCTTCCACGCTCGGTACGGCCAGCACCTCACCAAAGAAGAGGTGGAAGAGCTCGTCGCCCCTCACCCCGACAGTCTGGAGTTGGTGAACGAGTGGCTAGAAGGAATGGGAATCACTGAGGATGAAGTGGCCCGATCGCCCGCTCAAGATTGGATTACGATCAAAGTCCCTGTGAGATTGGCGGAGAAAATGCTCGATACTGTGAGAGTATGGCGTTATTTTGGAGGATGTTGTATTGACACGGTACTTCTCTTTAGACATATCATGTCTGGAAGCACGCGGAGAGCGGCGAATCAATTGTTAGAACCACCAGTTACAGCCTTCCCCAATATCTTCACGAGCACATTGATGTCGTCCAACCCACGACAATGTTCGCTCAATTCAGGAACTTCAAGTCGACAATTCACAGCTTCACCAAGACCGCCGGGCAAGCAAAGGCGCAAAATAGCGGGCAGACTATCAAAGCTGCTTCAGGTACTTCTGTCGACGCAAGCTGTAACACCACTGTCACCGTTTCCTGCTTGAAACAGCTCTACAATGCAGTCAATGTTACTCCCTCTGCCGATATCGGTAATTCCATCGGTATTACCGGTTATCTAGAACAGTTTGCGAACATACAAGACTTGCAATCTTTCTATACTGAGGAGCTTCCCGAGGCGTTGGGCACAAGCTTTAAGTTCATTTCTGTCAAAGGTTAGCGTACAGTAGATGATCATTGTGGAAACTGCGCGCTCACCAAGATCGTCTACAGGCGGCTTGAACAACCAGTCGCTTAGCGAAGCAGGTGATGAAGCCGACCTCGACGTTGAGTTTGCCTTCGGAATTTCGTTCCCCATTAACGTATAGTTGCCCTACTCTATCATCGGCCCCTAACTGACTTTCGGTGCATAGGGCACGTTCTACTCGACTGCGGGAAGTCCACCATTCATCCCTGACGATGATACTCCTACCGACACGAACGAGCCTTACACAGATGTGAGGCTTTCCTTTATCCCGTAAATGGCCCAATTCTGATCAGTAGAGCAGTGGTTAGACTTCATTCTTTCTCATCCCAACCCACCCCTCGCCATTTCCACTAGTTACGGAGACGACGAGCAAACAGGTAATTTAGGGAACTTGACCACCGGCGTTGTATCATGTGCTGACAGCACCTGACAGTCCCCGAAAGCTTTGCCAAACGCGCTTGTGCGGGCTTTGCTCAGCTCGGTAAGCGTTGCCAAACGTATCTGTGTTTTGCTCCTAACATTCTTGGTAGGTGCTCGGGGTGTTTCGCTGATGTTCTCCAGTGGTGATGGAGGAGTTGGTGACGGAGATCCCGACCCCAGCACGCAGACCTGCATCACCAACGACGGAAAAAATGAGACCAAGTTCATCCCGGGCTTCCCTGCGTCTTGCCCATTGTGAGAACCATTACACTCGTGCTTCGGGCTGACCTGACTATTCGTAGTGTTACTGCGGTGGGAGGTACCATTCATATCCCAGAGGTTGCCGTGTTCTTCTCCGGAGGAGGCTTCAGTAATTACTTCGCTCGTCCTTCATATCAGGATGCTGCAGTAGGAAAATTCCTTTCTGATCTTCCAAATGGTACTTTCGCTGGGCTCTTCAACCCGTAAGTTGCACCGTCAAACTTGAAGACAAGCAACTAATTGACCTTTTATAGGAATGGAAGGGTAAAAAGTTTCGGTTGATTTTTTAGAAAAGTGCACTGAGTGCTTGTCAACAGGCTATTCCAGACGTATCTGCCCAAGCGGACAACTTCCAGGTGGTAATTGGTGGAGAGACTGGTCTCATCGGTGGAACTTCAGCATCGTCTCCTACGTTCGTGCATCAATTCCCTGTGATAGCTGGACTTCTTCTGACTGTACCCGGGCGGCTTTAGGTTCACTGGTTTCGTTGCTCTTTTGAACGACGCAAGGTTGAAGGCGGGACTTCCATCCCTTGGCTTCCTGAACCCGCTGTTGTATTCGAAGGGATTGAGCGGTTTCAATGACATCACCGTAGGTAACAACCCTGGATGCGGAACAGAGGGCTTTAATGTAAGTGGTCAAATACAAAAGTAGGTTGGCGTCTGTTTACGATGATTTCTTCCAGGCAACGGAAGGCTGGGATCCTGGTAAGACCATTTCATCACAGGAATTTTACTATGGCACTGAATATTTCGTCTCACGAAGTTACCGGTCTTGGTACCCCCGACTTCGCCAAACTGAAGGACCTAGTCACTTCCGTCTGAGTTGTGGGGTAGAAAGAAGAAACGTATATTACAGACCGGATATACATGCAAACAATACAACCAATGTAAACACCTCACTTGCGCATTCGTTTTTTGAACCGCTCCATCACCTGTCTTTCCGTGAGACAAGCATCGCAAAGTATCAAATAATTGACAAACCATTTCATCTGTAGCCATTTGTGGCTTATCCTGATGTGGCCTTTTAGGATGGTCGTCTTGTGGCGGCAGACCCATTGCCTCCAATTTAGCATCTCGCATGATTTCGGCGTCAGATTTCATCTTGAGGTTTGGGCGATAGACTAGGAGATCCAGTAAAGAATAGCCCAGTACCAGAACAAAACAACGACACTTACAACGCGAAGCGGCCAAATGTTCCTCATCATTGTTTGGCCTCTTCCTTTCCTGCCGCTCTTCAGCTACTGCTCGCTTGGCCTTTTCTGTTTCCTCAATGTTCTTGAGCCTTGTGCTGTTCAGTTGACTCCATCAGAACATTCGAGCAGTGCATTAGAAATAGTACTACGCACTCCATTCCAAGATCAACCTCCGGAATAGCAGTCAGCATCGTCATACTGTTTGTGACGCTCCCTTCTTCTGTGGTAACCTTCTTCTGTTCAATCTTCCAGCGATCCGGCACCTGGTACAGCGCTTCCTGAGGATCGAGCGGCTTGTTTTTGCCTTCATCCTCTCTGGGTCGCGAGCGTATCTTTAAATTTTCCTCGATATATGCCATCCTATACGTGCACGATAAGACCACAAAATATGTGTGAGAGAAAGAGACTGACATATGTTTATCAACATCGAGGGCATTGGTCTGTTGGGTGAAATTGTTGGCTCGAACCACCCTCCGTGCCTTTGTATCTTTATCTTCTTCCCTGATATGATAAGTCTTCGAAAGACACTGTTCCTAAGTCGTGATACTCACTCATCGTCTTCAGGTGCAGCACCTTTCCTCAGACCACCTTTCTTCGGCTCCTGCTCCTCCTCTTGCATGCGCTTTCTCCTCTTCTTTGCATCCCCTTTACTCAACTTAGCAGCATCTATCCCTTGACGCATTTTCCGCAGCTTTCGAAGTTCAATCAAGTCTGCGAGTCTGTCAGTAATAAAATATGAGAGAAGGCCAAAGGGTGCATGTTGGATAAAACTAACGGCAATTTCTCTTCCTCCTCCCCTTCGACTTCATCTGAAGCAGCCTCTTGCTCTGGAGATACTTCGCGCACGCGAGGTTGAGGTCTTGTTCTCTTCTTGATCATTGTGATAGTAGGGTATAGATTTGGGCGTTGAACCAGTTAGTTGTTACGTTGAACTATGAAGAGGATATGCTGACTAATCATCCTCCTACCTTCGGAGTATGAGTTTGAACATTGCCAGCTCTCATTCAATATACTATGTGCGTGTACTACAGATCCCAGTCCTCCAAAGAAAAGGCTAAAACACCAAAAGTAGCAGCTGCATCCCCGGTTCCACCTGCGAGGGTCTCCACACTTCGTCTTACAAACCTCACTAGACCGTCAAGCTCTGCAGACATCTTATTAATTCTGGTGAAGAGATCCCCATTCTCGACCGATGAGGAATTTTCCATTGTGACTGAGAAAGATGATGAGGCCTCAGGACCTTCATATCGCGAATAATCTGCCTCGCCATCCCCATGTAAATCGTCTAGGTCAGCCTCGGAGTCAGATGAGTCTGGAGAGAGATTCGCCGAATGAAAGAAGCCAATGACGTTTCTACGTCGACGTCTTTGTCTCCGACTTCGATGATGTTTAAGGATGACAGAATGACTTGATATATCGTGAGTCATTGTGGTGTCGCCAGCGAAAGCAACGAATATGTCACAGAATGAGAGAGACATGTCGAGAATAGACAATACAGCGCGATGTAAGGCTGTTGTCTGGAAAATTAAGTTCACTAATCTATACATAGACAATACTTAATAGAAAAGGATGGCTCACCTTAGCCTGAAGCAAACAGCGACCTTGTATCCTCTTGAGACTGGGAGAGGCATCAGATAGTCGGATGAAGCAGAAGAATAAACCACCTACTGCTCATTATGTGACTGAATCATTTGGTCAAAAGATTGAGACATATTCTCTTTCAATGACTTGTGAAACTTCAGCACTTGAGTATGGATGACCTGCGAAGACAGTCGGAAAGTAATGATGAGAAAAGAGCAAGCGTGACATACATGGGTAGTCAGGAAATTCAGCAAAGTACTATGTCAATGCTCAGCCAAATCCCAGAGGGTATAAGAGGCCTATGCTCACTTGATGAACCAGCTCAATCGACTACGCATAGCATAAAATGCTTTCAGTCCAACTTTGCTTTGGTCTCCCCTTGTTTCTCCTCTGACCAATATCCTCTCTAGAACGTTCTTAGCTCGTCTGATCTGCAGCAGGAAAACAAAGATATCCCCGTAGATTTGCAGATTTTGTGGAGTGAAGATGTACGTCAAAGGGAATGGAATGGCATATTCCAGACACAGGTTATCAAATGCCTTCACAGTGCGCAAGACACTTCGTTCTTTAAGGTTTGTTCCTCGGTAGGAAAGTCGCACAAGAGACGTCTGCAGCCATTCCGACCTGTCAATATTGTTACTAGCCTCAATAACATCACTGAAGGCGGTGTTGAGGAAATGGAAATCACTCCAGTTTTGGTGAGCATCCATCTAAGAACAGATTCTCGTTGAATATAAAGCCCCATACAACCGTGAAGTTGAATACAAACCTTACTAAAGAGTAGATCCGCAAAGTCGTTGATGACATCCCCTCTCCGCATCAAATATAGACATTCAATAGCATGTAAATGGGGCCAAAAGTCGCAATCTTCCACTACCACGTCAGCTAGTAGGGCACCAGTAGAATGGCAATAAGGAGCGAGCTTGTCATAGATAAGCTGAGATAGCCTGTCGATAGATACGGAAAACAGGTCGCTATTCTTTCCACTCGATGGATCTGGCGATTCACAGGAACTATCGGCACCTTCGCAATCAATGGCGGCTGCGGATTCATCAGACACTAGGGACTGAAACGAGTCCCACTTCCAGTCGTGAAGGATTGGCATTTCATTGCGATCCTGCAAGTCCAGTCCAAGAGCCTTTAGGAGTCCCGTCGCCTTTCCCGATTCTAAGACAAGCACGGCAACATGTTCTAAGAAACTTGGAATACCCCTCTGCCTCGAATTAGACTCCGCGTCGTCGCCGTTAACAGAAGAGCTCGCCGAACTATTGTCCCTTAGGCTATAACCTTCCGCCCAAAAATCTGGATCAAGCAAGCCCAAGACTCCCATCTCCATTCCAGTCCCATTCGATTCGATGAAGAACTCTTCCTCCAGGTCATCACCATTCTGAGCTTGACTGTTCAACTCGAAGCCCGTCCCAATCCATTTACCCACCATGCTCCATACAGGCTCCGCAGTTCTTACGAAGACTCTCATAACCGCATCAGCAGTCACTCTATCCCCACGTTCAAACCTCTGCTGAACGGTATTGAACAGTGTATCGAGTAACAGAGCTGTTGTCGTAGAGGGGTGACGAGCAGGTAGCGTCCAGCGTCCATCAGGTTGGGATTCTCCAATAACTTCAACAACAACCTTCAGCATGACTTCAAAGCTATCTTCAAACGTATCTCGAAAGGCTTTCTCCGTTCCTAGAAGGCTCACTACCAACCCTAATTCCGGTCCGTGCTTCACAGATCCGTTCAAACCAGGATCAAAACCACCCAGAGCTTGTAGCCACTGCTCCTCGCGACTTGCACACCAAGCTCCCAGCGCTCTAATCTCAGCATCAACGGCATCTACAAGGGCTTCTAATGTGCGTGTAATCTTTCCTGTCCTTCCAACGCGTATTCTTTCCAATGCGCTCAATGTCGTTCCTGCGCTCGAACGAGCAACAGAAGAGTGATACATGATAGAAGACGTGAACAAGCGGAGACGTTGGGCAGTGGTGCAGAATTTCGCCAGAGTGACGAAGATAGACTGCTGAGAGGCTAGCGAAAGATGGAGTAGGCGTGGGGTGCGTTTGGTGGTCTGCACAAAGCTGATTAGTAGAGGTCGCCTGCGAAGGACTTATTGCCAGACCGTGAATTGTCCGCTCTCCCATTCGAAAATAATATTTCTTCTCCCTTGAAGTGCGATCAGAATCTCGCGTACTGCGTCTTGTTCTTGTATGTACCTCTAGATAGAGGCATTAGGAGCGCGCGTCAAAAATAGTCGAATCTGCTTACCTCAGTAGACAACACCAACTCCAATGGTAGATGGTCGAAGCTAGTTGTTGCAGGAGAGTTATTCGGTAATACTCGCTGAAGAGTGGGTCCTGAAAATTTAAGATAAGGATCCGCCTAGAGACCAGCAACGGATGCCAATCATCACACACCCAAAGTAGAAGCGTCCCCTATGTTGAAAGTCCCTCTATTCTGCACCGTAATGTCTGGGTCCATGTTCCAATCATCCTGCCAATATTGCTTCGTCTTGAGATGCTCGATCTCCTTCCTATACGCATGGGTCGTATAAAGAGGTCTAACACCCAGGCTTGGTGCTGGTATGTTGGTTTCCAGAGGTGGAGCAGCAGCAGGTTCATCATCATGAACATGAGATAGATGCACGTTGTCCTTATCGTAACTTGTATCGGCCAGCTCAAGATCATCCGAATTCAAAGGTGACAAGGACGGGGATGTGTCCAAATCATCCAAGGAGTCGTCTTCTCCGTTGTAATTGGAACTTCTCCGTTTATGAGGAACGGGTATCCCTCCTGGAACACCAACCCAGTGGTCGCCTTCAAACGGCTCTTCCTCGAGGATCTTCTTCCATGTCCATTCCGCAGACTCGGGGGGCGGAGGCGGATTTCTTAAAGCATCGAGATATGCAGAAGCATAGGTCAAAGTACTTGGTTGTGGTGCAGATGAAAGGGCAAGCTGGGATGAGATTCAACTATGTGTCCTCAAAGAAAGAAAAGAGTCCTCACTAGTAGTTGGACATGTGCGGGCAGACGAGATGTCTATAATGAATTCGGATTCAGTACAGGTAAGATAGAGAGCCGGAACGGACCTTTATTTCTGCGTCCAGATCCTGGTCCAGTTCCGCTTGAGCCTTTAGCTGCTCCAGGTTTGCTGAAAGCGCGTCAGCGAGTTCATCTCGAGACTTGATGCGAGCTTTCTCGACATGTCCACGAAGCATCTTCTCGATTGCTTCCATATCAAAAGTAACCGCCGCCTTGGATGACCCCTCCAACCCCAGCTGCTTCAAAGAATAGTCCACCATCTTATGATACTTTGCCTCCCAACTCGCATCCTCAGCTCCTTCATCTGGCCTTTCAAGTATTCCTTTGACAAGCTGCTCGCAATGTGGTAGAAGTTTCGCTGAGGAGAACTTCTGTTGCCTTGATTTCGGGCGCTGAGATGCACGGGAAGCTGGTCGAACAGACGACGCGCTTGAGAGAGGACGCGCCAAAGATGCGAAACTCTGACTTGAACCTGGTCTATTGGTGTGTTGTGAAAGACTTGAGTGAGGTCGCTGAGAGAGAGAAGAAGAAGAAGATCTAGCAGAGTTACTAGAAGGTATCATTTATTCGAATTTTTTCTCTTTTTGCATGCTCACTGTCCGAAGTGCTTGGGATAAGAGAACACGTCTGGTGGCTGTGCACTTATACCCTCTAACAGTGAACACGACGTTTCCCCGTACAGTGACTGCGAAAAATGATGTCCCCTTCCTTATATGGAAGGCAGCTTCAACCGCTCAATTTTTCCAAAGCAGCGAATCCATCTCGTGAATAGGGCATATATTAGATGACCTATGCTCATACATGCTCAAGAAAAAAATTTTAGAGGCTTCGAGGAGGGTGTAAGTACCTCGGTGAGCCTCAGGTATGCGACGTACGAGAGGGCCCCACAGCCACCTTCCGCTTTAGGAAGGGGACATCATTTTTCGCAGTCACTGTAAGTATCAGCTGACAGTAAGTATAGTTGTGAACTCTCTTTTTAAGTTTTCGGTCTTTGCCGCAGCATATTCAGTACAGATATATAGATGACCGCGAACCTTATTGCACATTTCACTGCTCTCATACTACAGTCTTCGAGAGGTATGTCCTTGTCGCCTCATGAATCTTTGGGGTATGTGCTCACATCTCTATCATCAGATTGAGGTAAGATGGATCGTTGGCGTTGCATTGTGTGCGACCTTAAAATGCACATAAACAACCGAGAAAGTCACCTGTCAGGCGCTCGCCATCAGGCAGCTACTGGACTATCGGCCGGGAACGGTAGTCAAGTAGCTGCCCCAGCCACCGAGTATGGCAGTCAACCTCAATTACCTTCAGGTTGGTGGAAATGTGATATTTGTGATCGTGCGCCGATGAAGGTCGGTAATCGAGGCTCGCACATAAGCAGCCGCGCTCACCGTGCCAGACTCGCTGGTAACTCGAGCTTTGATGTTTCCTCCCAGGCTGCTGTGTCTAGGCGGATCTGGTATGTGTGCGTGCCTTGTGATATAGCAGTTTTACTGGGAGGCAAGGGTGATCACGATCGCAGTATTGCTCACCAGGATCGAAGCCAGATAGGTGACGGAGGAGGAGGTCCTGTACGTGATGCTGGTGGCAGTGATCCTGGAGAAGGAGGAAATGCTGGCAGCAGAGTCAGAGGTGGCGGTCCTGGAGGAGGCGGCGCTGGCGAAGGTAGACCTGACGGGACTGGAGGTGGAGAAGGCGGAGGTGGACCTGGTGGAAGTGGTGGTGGTGGTGGTGGACCTGGTAGAGGTGGTAGAGGTGGTGGTAGAGGTGGAGGAGGCGGAGGTGGACCCGGTGGAAGTGGTGGTGGTGGAGGTGGACCTGATAGAGGTGGTAGAGGTGGTGGT
>RCHF01000739.1:0-18259 GCA_003987895.1 Neonothopanus nambi
ATGTAGTATTTAATATCATCGCAAGCTAGGACTAATTCGGATATGCACGTACTTTAAAGATTGTTGGATCAGCAATGAGGAGAGTTGTACAGACATTCGGCCACAGGGACACCTTAAGTCAAAGGGCCAGAAGGATGAGATGGGCAAAACGATGAAAAATTTACTGACTGCGGCACTGATATCCCATCCGCTCTTATAGACTGTGGCCAAACGAAATGACCAATTGATTCTCAATGAGAAGAGCCTGAGAATGCTTACAATCATGCTTCCTCAACCAGAACTGAAATTGACCTAGAACGAATCTCGAGCTGTATCCAAATATACTGGCGAATTGACTTTGATTCGGGAGTAGAGTGACAGGACCAAGGATTTGTTTTAAGCTATGAATTGGATCGGGTGTACTGTACTAATCAAAGCACTTCGTCAGGGGAGGTGACGTGTGACCTCTCTGACGAAGTTTTTTTTTCGTCACCCGCGGCGTGGCCGCGTGACCTGGAGCGAATTTTCGTCGAATGTTGCCAAAAATGGTAATTTTGGAAGGTTTTTTGCGCTTTTCCGGCCTCAGATTTCGTCATTTGGGCCTGTGAACAGTGACCAGGTGTGACATTTCGTTCATTTTGGGACCCCTGTGACGTGTGACTGACGAACTGATTTGATTAGTACAGTATACGAATGTTGAATACTGGATTTTGTATTGCTCACCCTTCTATTGTTTTAAGTCGATCATATTCATTATACAATCGTGTGAGGTATAAGAGAGTTGATGGTATGAGAAGAGATAGAAACACTGGGATGAACATTTGCGTAAAGGAAAGAAGGGCGCAAAGCCGAGAGCGGTCCCGAGAACTGAGTCATCGGAGTTTAAATGAACTCAGCGGAGATTCGACAAAGCTATGCCGAGAAAGTTACCGTGCGGAAGAGATTGGAATCTTCCTCACAAGAAAATTACCGTACAGAAGAGATTGCATCCTCCTCGCTTGCAATCAGAACTAAAAAAACCACTCATTACTCCCTGGCTGGGAGTCGAACCCAGCTTTCGCGCGGGACTCATGTAATAACATCTGGCTCAACATGACAGGCGCGTGTACTAACCGATATACTACCAGGGACATGAAAATAACTATTCTCGTCGCGTGAACACCAGCGGAAGACGCGTAGGTCTATTCAAGATCAAAGTTCAACCCACAATATATGTATAACCATTCTGAAGGACTCACGTTAGTGTCATACCAAATACCGCACCCAAGACTCTCCCCTTCTTCTCTTCGAATGTCTCATTCTGGAACTTTGGGTCGTCGAGCACGCTGACTCGGTAATGCTTTACGAGCATGCTGATTATCGCCGCTCCTTCGATTTCTGCAAATCTGCAAAGGGTGGAAGCGCAGTTTCAAGAATCAAGTTAGTGACTCGAGGTTTGAATAGTGTAGACTCAATGATCTACCGACCTTTTACCTATACAAGACCTCGCACCTTGGAAATCATTCATACTCGTAAGCCTACCCCTTACGTAGAACAAACATATGAACCATTCAACTCACCCGAGCTAAAGGGTGCGAATGCATCACGAGGCCAATCACCTAAAAACCTCTCCGGATTAAACTCGTGAGGATTAGGCCAATACCTTGCTGTACGGAGAAGAAGTTTGTGAATCATATAGTTCTCTGTTCTCTCAAGGGATAAGAAGGAAGTACTCACGGTTATAATGCATTGCAGGTGGATGAAGCACAATTTGTGTCCCCTTTGGTACGGGGATGGTCAACTTGTTGCTGGTGATGCTGTTGGTCAGAGTAAATGAAGTATCTTCTGAAGTGCATTTCGGTATTCCGATTACCTGCCAGATCATGTAGTATAGTCGTTAGAAGGATATAGCACAAAGGTAAGTAGGGCTTACAGAAGGGAAGAGTCGAAGGGTTTCATTAAAGATTCTATGATGTATATTCAGAAGTGAAAGACAGATAATTGAAGATGGGAGATGTTTACGCTGTAGCTCGAGTTAACGAAGGCATATCTTCATACGTCTAAATAAATCAACAAATCACAGTGTCAGAGAAAAAGTTCAATCTCCAGCTACATAAAGTCATCCGTACCGGAATCCTGTCAGGGCAAACACTTTGTATCTCCTCCCATAACTTTTCTTGTTCATCTGAATATAGCGCTAACAAGCCCATGGCAAACGCAATTGTATGAGAAGTTGTCTAACGCCCGGATCGTCAGGAATTCAAGCAGGATAGTGAGCTGAGTTAGGACACTCGCCTCGTGCCCGGCCAGCAGGAAAATAAAGATATTGCCTAGAAAGTCCCGTTATAAGTAAAAAGAGCGTTCAAGCGAGCCGAGATAAGCAGTTCTCAACGAATAATAAGTACCGGAGGTGTGTATACCCACCAATTAATTGCGAATCATCCATTTTACTATCCTCATCAACCTCATCTTGATTTGCGGCGAGTATATTACTGAACAAATCTGATTTTTCATTGATTATATTTGAGGAACGACGTTCGTGGATCATTTCTTGGAGGTAGAGCTATCACATAAGGTTGTATCACCAGGGAGGTCAGCTATAATGCTTGTAAAGTAAGGATTTATACACGACATACCATAAGATCTTCAAAAGCCATCCTAACAACTCTCAACCGTTTCATGAGCCCAGGGAACCAATCTGGTATAGCGACTTTAAGAAATAAATCCTTTGAAATGACTTGAAAGATTTCTTCCAAGGTCATTTGATGATTGTGTGGGGTGAAATGAGAGGAGGAGGAAGGTCGATCCGGATGAGTCCAAGACAGATGTTTCCCGAAACCTGGGTAGGGTTAGAGAATGAGAATTTAAGTAGAGTTTGCTGGAACGAATTAAGAATAAGAGTACTTACCTGCGATGGATATAATATGTAGTCCGAGCTGGATTATAGAAATGTTCATAAAAGGATTCAATAGTCAACAACAAAGTGGGTATCGTACCTCAAGCGCGCACGAAGAAAAGTCATCCACAACGATATTCCTCTCAGAACCCCAAACTTCATTGAAGAGCTCTAAAAGACATTTAATACTTTCGTCCCAAACAAGTCGGTTGTTTCGCTTGAGTGCGCAAGGGTGTTAAAAGAAATTCGAACCATATGAGTGTGTACACACCTCTGAAAAAGCAGGCGAACAAATCTTTCTATACATCTTCCATTCGTTTCCTTCTGTTACGAGGATATTACGACCGAAGAAACCTAAGACGGTATATTGCTCGATGGGCTTGGGGAAGAGGGTTCGATTGGTGCAGACTTCCTACCGAACAAAGCATCATGTTGGGGAAAAGTTGGGGAAAAGTCAGTTATAGAGTGGGCGTCATAAGTACCTTGAATATCGTAGGATCACCGATAAGAAGGGTGGTACGGACATTAGGCCATAGGGATACCTAAGATTTGATCAAACCCGCCGTAAGTCGTAAGTCATTATAAGTCATTCTTTGTGGGCGGAGTCAACTGTAATAAGAAACTTACTGCAGCACTAACGTTCCACCCGTCCTTATAAACTGACCCAGGGTAAGAAAATCATTAACACCATCTACACACAAAGCGCCACGAGAAGGTGACTAACGCTCAAGTTTCTTCAGCCAAAATTGAAATTGTCCAAGTACGAGCTTGTAAGAATTGCTACCGAATGTGTTCGAGAATATGCTATCGTTCGGGAGAAAGGTCGTAGGGACGTGGATTTGGTGTAACCTACGGTATTTTCGCATTCAAATTTTTTTGGGACATTTGGAATCGGATTGAATAAGACCTCACTTTGCTTTAGTATGGGTATAATCAGTATATACTCTTGCGAGGAGTATTAGCACGGCGGAGAGACCTAGAGTTGCTAGTGCTTGGAAAATCATGTAAAGGAAGGGAAGGAAGGAGGAGAATCATGGTGGGAGAAACATAGGAGAACTCAATTGAAATAAGTTGTGGGCGTTTTCACTGGACACGTGAACTTATGGCACGGGCGCTCTGAAGTAACGTTAGCTAACTTACACTTTCCGAGAATACTACGCGAACGGATACGTCGAAGAAACTAAATGCCACCCCTTTCCGTCATCGATAAAGCTATCTCTGAATCTGAGCAGGGGAGGAAGGGATTGTAACTCGACAAAGCCTCCAAGTGTATGCACATTGAAATAGTGTTGGGAGACTCGCATACCCCACTGGTACCATAGAGCATGCGACCATTGCGGGTTTCGTAAATTGAATACGCTTCATCTCATCCTATCATACACACACTACGTACAACATCAAGCAAGTTTTAAACCATCCCGTCTATTATCCAAACACGTCGCTGGATACGATCACAGAACGCCAGAACGCATCATAATCCATTGAAACTTGACTGTCGGCCTGTCCTTTTAGACTGACAGTGTCACTGGGGGCCTTTGAGCTCTCAAATCCTGACAGTTCGTAACACGTTGTCAGTCGCACTATCTTCTCGACGATAGTCTAGAAGTCTCGGTGTTAATGAAGGGTGAAGGATATCGAACAGTGCGGGGTGGAGATACTGACCTGATAAATGCGGAAGGCCGTTGTTTCGAAGTCAGGGTCCAGGAACCAGGAAAGCGAAGTAGTTATAGTTATCGTGGGACTTTGAGACGCCGAGACGAGAGACTGGGAGATGTGGGAGGGAGATGGAAGAGGGGAGGTATTGCTTGGGAAATGATACGTCAAGTCCTGTGTCTGACTCGCATCGCTGCATGCTTGAAGTCGAGCTATTGAGGCTCGGGATAATGTAGCAGCTGACTGAGAGGAAACGCCAAGTTAAATATCGCGCATTATCCAAAACATCAAGCAATTAACGTACCTCTCGCCCGAGTCCAAGTCCGAGTCCTGAGCAATATATCTCGTCTATCACGACGTCTCTCCTTTTGCCCAATTCAATACCCTCGAAATCGTGGATCATATGAACTTGAGCCAGGGTCAGAACTATCACTACAACGATTGGTAGTAATAGACGCAAAGCGAAGGAGACATTCCGAGTTCGCGTTCGTAGACCCGCCGACCTCATGTCAGCGTTACCGCCAGGGAGGGGGAGGTAGGAACGAATAGCATGAATAACGATGATTGCTTAAATATCAATCCTTGGACCTGTTACTAATTGGCTATAATGGCCCAATGGCAGAAGGTCCGTATGGCCGGCATCTCGAACCGTCCAATATGCGCGATTTGAGAAGTTCTGAGTCGTTCGATGATTCAGGATTTTGGAATGAGGTATCGAAGTCGCTTGTTGGGGTTATCGAAGCTGAAATGTCAGACCAAAAATGGATCAGTTGATGTGAAGGTTCAGGTGCTTACGCATTCAAAGGGAGGCTTACACGTTATGTTGGTGATCGGGGTGTGCGAGTGGTTTTGCTGCAAAGGGAGTATTACATTCTATATTTATATTGAGTCAGCAGCTTTGCTGAGAACGGCTTGAATGGCATGCCAGTCAGTATCATATCAGCACCCCTCTGCCAATGTAGCACCTACGCCGCGACATTGCCTACGCCACTAGACGCTCAGCTCTTCCCTGCGGGTTTTGTGTCATATGTACAAAACTGTCGATAATTAGAGGGGAGCATTTTGAGGGTGAGAGTGCAGTAAATTCGGAATATATTCTTTGCCATCCGGAATTTGGAAGCCATTCGTTGTGCTACCGTGATCACATTACGAGTTGGTCGGCTGATAGATTGCTTTGCATCACCTTGGATACCGCACATAAGACTGAAGTGAATTCACGAAGGTGTATATAGATGGATAACATACTGATGTCTTGAGTAAAACGTGAACAGAAAATTTGTTATTTCCAGCAGCCAGTAGCCAGCCTCGGGTTTCTCAATAGAGTCCTTGATCAACTCAGTCCTTCTTCAGAGTGTGAAAGCGAGGCTAGCTGAGTCCAGTAGAGGTACAGAGAGCTTTGCGCTGGTCTGCGACGTCGTCGACGTAGTACGGTCGTTGGTTGGTCGTTGGTGGCACATCCGAACAAAGCAGAGGATTCTAGCCTGGCAAGCCGATCTTATGTAGTCCGCCGAAGATAGTCGTTCGTCGGATAATAGCCTGGTTCTAAGGGAGGGGGTGACCCTCATGGTCGCCATAATTCAAACTCCGAGCGGGTAAGCGAGCGGACATCGAAAGTTTTCTGGTGAGCATTTCGCTGCGGACTTTGAATTATGTCGACCATGAGGGTCACCCCCGCCCTTAGAACCAGGCTAAGAGGATTCGAAAGCCGCATTCCCAGCACGTGATATGTTCCCCACATCTTAAAGTTGACATGTTCCTGGGCCCGAGAGGCTATCATGGAGCACGACTAAATACAGCCTTGAGCCGTGCAAATGAGATTCGTCCGAGAACGATAAAGCTACATAATAAACAAGATGATATATATGTTTTAGTCCGATAGCGGAAACGACTGGATATGCAAATATGTAGCAAAGACTAGCTAAGATGATTAATAGATAGGTACAAAATGTACGTAGAAGACATGTATGTACTAGCTAATTGAGGTAGCAGGAGACTCTCTTAAATAGACTCAAGCTTCATCGACATCCCCATACCGCCTTGCCTCGTATGGGGGCCTATACGCCGTATCGGTGTATGAAATAGGTGCACCATCGTTGACGAGAGGCTTGTACGATCCCATCTGTGGGACAAATGCCGCCTCTCCACGAACTTTGCTGCGACGTGTTCGGAATGCCCTGAAGATTCCGAAAGCCAGAAGGAGAAGAACGACACCACCAGCGACGGAGATGCCGACGATGAAGGCGGTCTGTTGGTAGAATGGTTTGGAGGAGCTGTCTGAAGAGTCAGAATCAGAGAGTGCTGAGGCTGTGTCAATGTCTAGGTTTTTGTCGGCACCGCTGGTCGTCATTGGCGTTGATGAGGAAGTTACGGAACTGGATGACACTGCAGAGGTTGTTGAAGCAGCGGTAGCGGTAGTAGACGAAGAACTCGAAGAAGTCGTGGATGCAGAGCTTGAGGGTGAAGAAGCGCTAGTGGAAGAACTGGTAGAAGTGGAGTTGCTCGGCCGAGAAAGCAATGCCGGCTGAGATCCCGTAGTGTCCACACCACCAAGGCGAGCATTTACGAAATCAAGATGGGCAGCGGACCTGTCGACGGTTGAAAGAAGCTGGATGTAGGGGTCCGCGACTGAATCGGGAGAGCCATCGACAAAGTCGCCGAAGTTGATTAGGATATAGACATTTCGGACTGATTCGAAGAAAAATTCAGTATGGGTGCACTGGGATGAGAGAGTGGTACTGACGGAAAGCCATCCCAAAGATCGCATCGAGAGCGCCGAAGCTAGGGTTACCTTCGATATTAGGTAGTACTTCCTGATACTATGTAGAAAAAGCAAATACCAATTTAGTCAGTACAGTCTCCGAGTTGCTAGGAACAGACTAGGACATACAGATGCAATGCAAATATCACTCCCATTGCTATTTACTGCCGATGGATCAAGTGATGTAGCATTTAACACCAAATCCAACGGAGCAATAGGGAATTCCGTCCCAGCAAACACAAAGGACACGTTCAACTCGTATGTGCAAGGAACGACGTAGAAGTTCACCAGAGAGGAGAATAGATCACTTTGAGGTGCGTAGTCCGAGCCGTTAGCGACAAACTCGGCGCCGGGGACGACACCATAGATCGCGTCTGCGACGTATTTTGGCAGCTAAAGACAGGACATATGTTCAGGGCTATGAAAGATAGCGGTCGGGGATACGAAACGGGACACGAACCTGAGGTAAACTGAATCCGGTATCGAAAACAACATGGAGCTGATCTTCAGCACCCACAGTAGGATTTTTGATGGCAGTTTTGGTGTTGATTCTAGCGCCATCTGGACCAATTATCCCATTGGAATCTAATAGGGTCTGCCAATGTTGGTTACCGAACTGGTCTACGAGAGCAGGCAGGTGGGTTGCATTGAGGATAGCCTCGTACCCGGAGACAATTTCGCCGATCGTGAGCTGATCTGGTTCTTGTTCAAGGAAGGGTTTAGAGGAATTGGAGGATTCGGTTGAAGTTGAACGAGCGAGGAGAACAGTTAGGAAATTTGGAGTTGTCGTGTTTTGTCGGAAGATGCGATCGAGCGGAGGGTCGCCTGCGCTGGAGTTGAGAAGCGCGCGGACATCGGAGGCAGAGCTTGGTCCGAGACCAATGATTCCATCAAGACCTTCGAGACCCTCAGCATCATCGACGTTTACTATTCATATGATTTAGTAACGGTGTCAGGAGTGAACGAGGATACGTGGACTCACTGTAAGCTAGTTCAGGGACTACATAGCTGTCAAAAGTAAGCTCAGCAGTATTGATATATCCTAAAACTCGACAATGAGTTGAAGCTTGAAAGTGAGGGCGCATTTGCAACGCACCGCTGGCACCGCCTGATCCATATGTCACTGATGCCGGGATACTCAAGTTTTTGGTCCCGGGTACGTCCCCTTGGACCCATAGATCGACACTAAATGAAAAAAGGTCAGTACGCGAATACGGCGGACACAAAAAACATGGCCACGCGCCTCCCAGTATCAATCTGCACCTCAAATCCTTTCCCTCCAAGAAGAATATTGCAAGTGTAAAGAGTGTCCTGTGCGTCAGCTAAAGAAGTGCTCCCGTTGCCAAACGAGCCATCAGGCTCCCCTCTTCTCCTGAGACTGTGGCGACGGGCCAACGATTCTGAGTCACGCCTCCGGGCGTGTATGGGGAAAGAGATGGCTGTCACAGACGCGGCCAGTAGAAGGAGAGAAGAAAGGGAGTGAATGGACCCCGAGGTGAGTCTCATCGTCGATTGAAAATGAATGGGAGGTGAACCTGAAAGACTGGCCAGGAGAATGTACACCCTTATATAAGTATGTTATGCAGGGCATCTTTGTGTGATCGTATGTAAACGTTTCCCGAGATGCACTGCATATTTAACGTTAAGGAGCGGCAAAAAGGCAATGCCCGTCGGCTGGCAAAAATGCAGATATTAAATATCATGTAGGTTCAGCCGTCGTGCACGTCACAGTTATACCTTGCTAATCCACCGGTAAATCTTACTAGATAGTAGAGATAGAGTAGAGAAGCAGTTCGTATCGCAAGGCCTGTGTAATTTCTGCAGGCGCTCCGAATACAAGTAAGAAAGGGTCTGGAAAGGGTAGTTGACAGGACTCCTGGCAGCAGGCGATGGCTGTGTCCGGCATCATGGGCGCTGTTTCAAAGAAAGATTGATGGTCCATGGACGCAGCGTCGGTTACTCATGGTCGGCGAGCAGGACTCGAGCGCTCTTGTGAGACATGGGAGGGAGTCTTGGGGTGGGCGGACTAGGCCTACATACTGATACGCGGCTACATGATTCACAGCGCGCGCTGAGGTGGAATGCACGTTATTAGAGCAAGGTTTGTGCAGGACTCAACAGCCGTTGCACACCTACAGACATACTGGGGTGCGCCCAGTCCTCCCGCGTGGAAACTCTTGGTTACTACAAGATTGAAGATCCATGCGCGCGCGGTAGCTTGAAAAAAAGGGCAAAAACGCTCTACTGTCGGTTTGAATGGCGACGTCTGAAGATCTGTAAAAAATGAAAATATCAAGGATTCAGTACTGCACTTTCTACTTAATTTATGCTCGACAGGTTTGATGGAGGCCATAGGCCGCTTCTTTGCCCTCATAGTGTCATTAAGTATCTTATCGTCCACTTCGAGTTGAAATTATCAACCCGTAGCTTGTATTTCGTCTCTTCCTCCGCTTCCCACGTCCGATTGCGCTTTTCTGCCGGTGCAGCACGATACCGACATCGACACTGGTCTATCGCTTGTGTAGGTCTGCTTCATGATAACGCCGGCAAATGGTCGTCTAGAAGATCAAGAAGGCTGTAGAGCGCAGTGGAGGCAGTTGTACGGACCCTATTATATACCTCTACGTTACAAAGCCGTAAACGCCTCCAAGTATTTGCAGCAGCAAAATCGTAGACTTGCTGCATTATCCTGAGTAATTCGCCGTAAGATTACTATGTTCCGTGAAGCGAAGAGTCATCCAACACATCTGTAAGCATAGGAATAACAGGATTTGAATCGCTCCTGGCGTTTTCTTGAATTCTTTAGATTCTTTTAACTTTTTCCGATTCCTCCAATTCTTCCTGATACGCCAATCCTTTCAGTGCTTCCAAGTTCTCCGACCCTTCTGTCTCTGCGTACTTTGTTACATAAAGCAACAATGATAAAGTGCCATGTACGCTGAGATAATTAAATGGAGTAAACTCGATTAGTTCTGCTTAAGGTCGGAGTCATGACACAGTACATACAGTGCGTCCAGGTTGCCTAGTAATGTCTCTCAGAAGATGATGTGGCGTTGAGAGGGCCCCAGTTCGTCGAGAATCCACCACCAGCGTGACCGATCAAGATATTTTCCGCGTGGATACTTAAATAAGTCTGCATCGGTCAAAGAGAATTTTCCTGTCTCCAATTTATCGGGCTGTGTAGCAATAGTAGACGGTGAGCAAGGCAGTCTTAGAGCAGAACGGACAGACTTGGTGTCTCGCGAAATGTCACTGCCAGCCGGGTATCTGTTGCTGGCGCATTCTTAGGTTTTCCGTAAAAATTTCGTCGCCTGAGGTTCCTTAGTGAGAGACCATAGTAGTGACCGAAGTTGAAGCCCTATATGGTTTGGACATAGGCCATGGATAGTGGTTCGTGAGGGTGAGCGTCAAAGATTGGTGAAGCGCTGATGGGCACGTGTGGTTCTCAGCCACACCCGGAGGCTGGTGCGCGCCAGCATCTCAAGAGAAGATGAAGCCGCCGTAGCGGGAACATAATCGTCAATATTGGGTGTAGAATCGGCAGGGCAGGGATAAGAGTATTGAAAATGTCATGTTCGTGCTCTTCTGCTCATCGAAAGAGGCAGAGAGGAGAAAATGCATCTACCAAGGCGACACATCATTCATCCGAACCGTCACCACTAAAATCCATAACAGTCGTTAGAGTGGGATCGTCATATCCTTCCCTTATACCACCGTGGACGCGTGAATTATGCAGCCTAGAAATAGCGCTCATTTGAACCCAGATAAGTATCCCCGGGACGTCTCCATGAGTGAAGACAGCCTATATATTCCCCTATATATTCCTTTCGATGATGTCTAGACAATATCCATAACCTTCTTCCATTCCATAAGCCAATATGAGTGGTTCACCATTCTATCCGTGCGTGGCGAAACGTGAATTCTGTCGTAAACGAGGTCCAATACGACGAAATATAAACCTAGAAGCAGAAAAACAAAAAAAAGAATTCAGAACTCTCCTTCAGGGTCTGAAAGAGTATGAAAACCACTTACGGTAAAGGAGCCGTAAGAGTCATAACCCCCGCAAGAAGCGCCGTCGCACCAACTGTCCCAAGCCCATCATACATAAACCCAGCAAAGAGCGGGAAAACAGCTGCAAAAGTTGACCGCATCGCACTGTTGGATGCCATAGCTGAGGCGGCGATAGGTCGGTAGGCTGTAACGAGGTAGGTGAAGACGGAGGTGAAGACGAAGTAGATGCCGGAGCCGAAGGGGATGGAGGCGATGATGGGGACTATCCAGTGGACGCCAGGGTAGGTTGTGAAAGCTAGCCAGAAGAGGCCTAGGAGAGGGAGGAAGGAGTAAAGGGTTAGATACACGAAGAAGAATAGATGGTCATCACGGCGTACCGATTGGAACGAGGATGCCGCCTACTTCTCCCATGAACAATCGGACCTCTGGAGGGGGCGTCCCGCCAAATTTTTCTGCTTCTTTCGCGGCGAATCTAATTGTCCCGATCCGTCAGCACATATGGAGCGCATATGGAGTGCAGAAAAAATCACGCACCTATTCCAATACGGCTGCGTAGAAAGAGCTCCGATCATCCCTAACCCAATACCTAAGAACGACATTCCGGTGGATTGCTCATTGAATCCGTGATTCTTTTCGAAAATGACGGGGAAGGCTTGGAAGGCCAGGTAGAGAATGCCGAGGATGAGAGAGGTCCTGATCGCAGGTAAACAGACCAGCCATCGACAGATATAGTTACCGGACCTACCAAAGATTGAGTAATAGAGCCATGCGCTCATATATCATCAGCTCTGAGGTGGAATAATCAGGCTACAGGTGGTAATTTTTCAGGGAAAGACTTACGGAACGGCGTGTAGCAGCTAACCAGAAGCGCTCTACCAAGATTCTTGTCCTTTTTGTCGAGCGGTGCCCAGTAAGCTGATTCACCAGTGGATTTTCGCAGTCTGTTACATGCATAGCTCAGAGTCAACGACGGAAAAAGATGTTCGAGAAGGGGAAGAGACTGACTTTGCGGCTTTCCACTTTTGTAGTACTGGGACATATGTTTCTGGGACGAGCTGTAAAGCATTCAATTCAGTAGGCAAAAGAAAGTGGAGGTTGAGGATCTTACAGTAAACAGCATGAGTGTTTGAACGGCGGTCCATATGATAAGCACTCGGTACGTCCATCTCCAATTCACGTTCTGTCGAAATGTCGGAGTCAGCCTGAGTATTATGGAGAGCCGGTAACGATGGGGCGAACTTGATTAATGAATCTATACGAGAGGCGGAAGGGGTTATCAGCAAATTCACCTCGTAAAACGGTAAGCCAGTAAGTCGTACCCGCTTATTAAAGGTCCGAGTACTGGCCCTATGAAAGGTGATATGGTGTAAACGGCCATTGGACTGACGAAGGGAGGGTGTATGAAAATTCATTCAAGCAAGCGAGGAGAGGGGACGGGCGTACCTCGCGACGTGATTGTTGTCGAATAAATCGCTGACAGTACCTCCTGCAACGCTAAGGAACGTGGACCCACAAAATCCGGTTATGAATCTGAAAACCAGATATACGGCTATCAAGAATGAAGAATCTGAATTAGGACGGCAGCGAAGGTATAGAACGTAGCTTGAGACGCACCAATATTGGGAGCAAACGCCACCGCGAATGAAAACGCGAATAACAATGTGAATGAAACTCTATAAATGATATTCCTTCCATAAACTTCCGATAGAGGTCCAGCGAGGAGAGGTCCTAAACCTAAGCCTTCGACGAAAAGACTAATGGCGAGGACAGTCACTTCGTGTGAGACGTGAAATTCTTCTGAGACACCGTTCTCCGTGAAGGATGCCTGATATCGTGTTTCTTTGAGACAACTGGAGAGAAAGGTAACGAAGGATGATGAGACGTACAGCTGAGGATGCGCAGGTTACGCAGAGAGCTGAAGAGCTTATGATGAGAACGATTATCCATTTTCTGAAGGTCTTTCGAAGCAGAGGATCCTCATGAGGATCTAGTTGGACCAGGTATTTATCGCCTGAATCCGAGTCGTTGACGATGTCTTGCTCTTTAGAGTTACCATTTGTCTTTTCCCGCTTTTCTATGTCGTTAGCATTCGTGAGAGAAGATGAGGAGGACATGATCGTGGTGGAGGGAAAGGCTGGGGCATTTCAGGAGTAATATACGAGTCGGCGCTTGTCTTTTTTTTGAGTTGGTACGATGCATGACTGAGCAAATTTACCACGTGTTGTGTGATGCCGTAAAATGCCGTACGGCAAGGTGTAGCAAGGTGTCCGCATCGGTCGGCCCAGGATTCTTCGGAATCCGTCTGGAACTCGAGTATCTGCTTTTGGCCCAAGTGTCCGGATACGAGACTGTTTACACAGCGGGATATATAAAAGAAGTCAGTGAAGAAGAGAATTAATTGTTGAGACACCCTAGTATTAAAAGCGCCAACTAGAAATACATTCCGTATGCTATGTATACTATCCTTAGAAAGCCCACTACATAGTAGTATCCACTGTACAACTACGATGTAAGTATTAAATAACCACGGGTACAGTAATGTGAAATGTCCGTTACGATAATAATGCTTCCAACAATCAATCTTTAAGATAATGCTACAATCATGAATTAGTTTAAATAAGTTGTCCATGGCCACGTCAAAGCTCAAAGCTTTGGCACACCATATAGCTCATCAAGCTGTGTCTTGTACGCCTCCTCGACTGCCTTCCGGCGAATGTTCCCCTTGGTCGCTGTACGAGGTAGTGAACCTCGAGGGACGATGATGATCATTTTGGATGATGTGATGCTTTCGTGGAGGTATCGACGTGAGTGGAAATGTCTTATCTTGCGGTATATTTCCTTCTTTAGCTTCTGCTCGTCCATTTCCATGGAAGACTCAACGAACAGTACAGGAGACGGTCGGCCTGTACCAACAGCGATACATTCCGAAATGAGGGGTCCGCACATTGCCCGAGCGTTATCTTCAATAGATCTAAATAAGAGGTTCCAGTCGTTCAGTTCACAGGTTTTTTATGATAGTAATAATAAGAATAACTCACTTAGTGTCACATCTTAAACTGTTCTCGGACTTGATCCAGTCATCATCTCTACCAGCGAAAATATACGATCCAGGCCCCACTTCCTGGAAGAGGTCACCGGTATGGAAGTGTCCATCGGCCGATCTCAACGACTCATCGGGACAGTCACCGGAATCGGCTTGAACGACGAACTCCAGGAGGCGAGCGGTGGATTGGTGTAAATCTTCAGAAGATGTAGAGGAGACGGGTTCAAAGCGGTAAGAGAGTCCTGTGAGAGGACGAAGATGGTGTCGGGTACGTGGGTCAGATCCACCGATAGAGATCATTGTGCTACCACCACATTCTGTGCTGCCGAAGATGTTCTAAAAGGAGGCAAGTTATCAACAATGTTTCCAGGTGGACGTGCACAGTAGATGGCTACTCACCCGCAGCTTAATTCCGCTGTTGTAAGCGTAGTCTTCATCTTCTTGAGGAAGAGCCATGCCGGCGTAGGAAACTTCGTCCATACTCTTCAGTGCGGAAAGGAGATCGGGATCTTTCCGTGAGACCCGAAGGTTCATTGATAGGAATGCTGCGAATTGATATAGACGATTTAACCCACACTGATGGACCATTGCCTTGAGCTCTTCTGGTGGGAACGGTATCTTACTGGGCTGGGTAATGCAGGTACCGTATTGCATTATGCAGATGAGCACTGAAGAAGAATGGTCAGCGGAAGATATAAAAATAACATATTGAAAGGTGACGTACGGGTCGTCTGACCGATATGGCACATGCTTCCCCTAAGAGTTAAGAATAAAATGCGTCAGATACTGGACGGCTCGAGGCATATTCTATGGTACTCACATCCAAGTTGTTACATCTTGCCGTTCCGGATTCTGAGGAATACAAAGCTGACTAGCTTTGCGCGCCACTGCGTCTAGCCAGCGATAGTTACACGGGACAAGTTTTGGGGTTCCGGAAGTCGAACCGCTGGTGTGGAAGTAGAAGGCAACCTCGTGACCCTCGACAGCAGGTATCACTGGGGCCTCCACATCAACAATTATGCTGTCTATATCGGATACCTGTGGTGTGCAAAGAACGGGTAGTGGACAGTCTTTTGCGATTCCGAACGTTGTGAAATCGCATATCAGAGCCAAGGCTTTTGATTTTGTTAGCAGCTCGAAGATGACAGTTGGGTTGGGTAGCCGTAGACTGAAGAGCTGAGGGATGTAGCCAGCTCGGGAGACACCATAGATGTGAAGTACATCAATATAAGTGAATCCACCGATCCTACAATCGGGGGTTACTTATCGATCATAAATCACAGAAGAAAGTACAACGTACCATAGACCGACTACGGATCTCTTAGGAACATCCGCGCTCCCTAAAGTTTGTGCCCAGTATTTACCGTAGCGTTCCACGTCGTCGTAGAATTGCTTATAGGAAATAGGTTGCCACTCTAGGGAGTCAGAGGACGACCCTGCCGCTGGAACCTTGAATGCAGGTTGGTGAGCAAACTGTCTACCGCTTTGGGCGAGGATAGAAAGATGTGACAAATAAGTCATGGTGAGTTAGGAGAGGAAGATGGTACTGACTTGGCTGAACATCTTGTGTATGATTATATACACCTCTTCCGACACGCAAAGAAACCCATTCCGAGTCAAGAGGAGGGAAATAGAGTCATCGCCAGTCCGAAAGCGGATACAGCTCAACAGGAATCGACCTAAGTTGTCCAATCTCGGGACTTGGGCTGGGGTGAATAGCCTATTGATGTCAACCCAATTACAGTAAATTGCTGTAGGTGACCGTAAAGTGGAAATGGATATCTGGACGTCGAATGGGAGTGACTTCTGTATACACGCAAAGCATAGCTTTTCACGGCACCGTGAAACCTACATGTCGAATGTGGGATCAATGCAGGTACTCCATGACTATTTTCATCGTACCTTTGCAAAGCAGTCGTCGATGAAATTAGATGTAAGAGATACTGAGAATTTTCGATGAACAGCAGCAGACCTCCGACAAGTACAGCTTTCGACCATTTGTCGAGTTCATTCAGCGCTATCGGCGATGGCTGTCAAGCAGAAACTTAACAACTGATGCAGTTTAGATGGAGACAACAAAGTTTCGAAACAGATGCCACGTGACATGCCGCTTTGTCATCTGATGATGTATCAAAAACAATGTTCGCTGTCCTCGGTTTTTCGCCACACCTTGACTCAGCTGGTTGATTCCGGCGTAAAACTCCCACTTGGCTGGCTGGAAATGCTGCGCGGGCCCGAAAAAATGACTCTTGTTGACTTGAAAACGTTTCCAACACTGTTCTATGGAAGAAATTGAGAAGAAATCCGGAACTCAACCCAGTTCTAGCCTAGTACGTTCATTCCTGACCTAGTGAGTCAGTAGTCTCCTCAGATCTCTTCCTCCTTGGCTATGCACATTGCTTTCAGGCTAGTTCTCGACAATTTGACGCGCATATGGTGATCCACAAACGTCTCAGCAACTATGTATCTATCATTTGTCGGAGGTATGTGACAGGTATGACTGCGCCAGACGCGGACTTACTTACATTCATACATTCTTTACAAGGTTTTCCCATCATTGATAATTGATATCATATCATCGATTCCAGTGCCCGCCTCCAGGTCAGGTGCGGAACAGGCATGCACTCTCGAGGGGCATCATACGTTAGGACGGTCCGCGGAATGTTACTCCCGAGTTCACCCCGCCACTGCAGGATCCCGTGTGTCTCAGCTGCAGATCCTCTCTGTGCTGATTGTGATATGTATAATGATAAGGGGCCACATCTAACGCTTTCTATGACACAATAATCTCGGGAATAAACGCCGCTTTCAGGCGCCCGGGCGATCCGCCAATGCGTTCAGATGTTGAGGAAGAGAAATCCACGGAGCAATTCAAGAATCGCACTGTGCTACGCTCGCCTGCGCACTTACTTCTTGAATTTATTTAGCAAAAAAAACCTGAGTTGAGTTTCTCAAGATAGCTACCCGCAGCGCAGAGATCCTGTGAGTATATCATACTCTGAGCAGACTCTTCCTTTTTTGATATTTTCTACTTAATGCGCCACTGTAGACATGTTTATACAGTAAACTGGAGCAACAATTTCAACTCCCAGTCCCTTAGTTCTTCGTTGTTCCAGGTTGTTCCCCACCTCTTGTACCTCAATGCGATGCAATATTGCAAATTTAAACTGCATTTTTGCTTACCATCGTATTGAGGTACATATAAGTATATTTTAAAGACTTTATTTCTTCTATTTTGACGTGGTGTGGTTTCCAAAAATGCATATATTTGCGGCTCTGATGCCAGAAGCACCGTCGACGGATTTAGTTCCCCGACGGCCTAGGCTCGGGCTCGCCGTTGCGCAAGGCCCGCCACTTCAGATGCTCGCTAATAGCAGCTGCCGGCAAGCACTTACCTGTGCTCGACCCGAGGACCTGCCCAACGCCAGAATATCTTCAGTCTGATTCCATCCCGAACATCTAGGTCTCAGCCGCCGAAGTGCAATACTCTGCGTTATAATCCATTTATTTCACGGTCACGCTGGCGAGTGAACGACCACGTACGTTGCCGACACGGCGGGGTGACGGCGCTAGGTTGAGATTGACACTTCCGACCACTTAGGACTTATGTCATTCAAGGTGCTCAGATTGCTGTGATTTTCAGGGCCGCCCGCCCATCAAGTACAATTTGGCGAGCTCTCTACTGAGCTCCATTGCAGAGGCTCTATGACGTTGGCGTTGACACTCACTGACTCAATGTAAGTACAAATTCAAGTTCTCACCGCCCTCCACGCCCTGGATTTTCTGATTCGAAAGAGAGACGGACGGAACTGTGGGCGTATACTTGTACTTGAAATATGTATTTTTGTTTAAGATTGTCCATGCGAGTCAAGGCTGTTGACGTTCTCCAGCACAGGAATGGGATTTCATTACTTCCGGGTTCTCGGGACATGATCTATAC